>SJYX01018449.1:381935-469866 GCA_006410675.1 Oreotragus oreotragus
GGGTTGCCACTGCCTTCTCCAAAATGAACCTAGTAAACATATATAAAAATATGTGTGTATGTGTGTAATTCAAACGATCTAAATCTCAAGATGAGGAGAGATTACTTCTAATTCAAAATCTAGACCCAAGCTAGAGTCCCTGCCCCATCTTTGCTGGCATTATACTACTCTCCATCCCAACTTGTGTCTGGCAGAGCCTACCCTCACGCATCCCGCACCCAGCCTAAGTCAGACCTCAGTTCTTCCAAACTTGACTTATTTCCAGTTCGTCTCCAGAAACTTGCCAATGAGTGCTACCCACGTAAACCCATTAATGCTAATGTATCAATGGACCATTAAGCTGATCCTCCTAAATTACATCCCTGCATTTGACAAAAGCCTCAAGAATGTAACACAAAGGATTTTTAAGAGTTATAGTGGAAAGTGCAAGAAAGATAGGTTTGGGAGATAACTGGCCTTTAAAAATTACAAGGTCTACTTCGTCCCCTACTCTTTCTAGCCTGTAGAGGCCTTTTAGGGTAGTAAGACCGGAAGTGGGTACAGGTATTGTCGAAACAAAACAAAGCAAAAAAAAACAATAACAACAACTTCCAGTGACTGTGGCACATTCACCCCCTAAAACCTAGGGGACTCCTCACCTCCCATTCGACGACATCAAGAGAATCGGGACCGGAGTCCCAGGGGGAAAGCCGGGGTGGAGAGGAAAGCACTGTGTCTGGTTTCGGGCCTGCGAACCCGGGTGCGCAGGTGGGGTCTGGGCGAGGCAAGGCGGCGCTGGTCCCGCTTACCTGCGGCGAAGTGGAGCGGGGTGGACTTCCTGCCCGCCGTGTCGCGGCTGTTCACCTTCTCGGGCGTCACCAGCCTCTTAACTCGCTCCACGTCCCCGTTGCGGCAAGCCTCGAACAGCTCGCGGGCGGCCGGCTCCACTGCCTCGGCCGCCGCGCCCGCGCAGGCCGCGCCCCCGCCGGCGCAGCGGCGGCCCGACATTATTCTGGCCGCCGCCGCCGCCAGCAGCAGCGCCAGCAACGGCAGCAGGAGCCCCGGCCCCGCGAGCAGGAGGGCGAGGCCCCCCGGAGGAGACGCGCTCAGGGCCCGGGCCGCTCGGCTCCCTGCTGTCACCGGGCTCGGCGCAGTCCCATGGCCGCGCCACCTCGCATCCCTCGATCGGCCTCGCGACCCCCGCCTGCCCCGCCGCGGCGGTGGCTCCGAGAACCCGCCGCTCAAGCGCAGAAGCGACGCGGCGGCGGAAGCTGGCAAGGACCCTCCCGCCAGCTCCGCTGAGCCCTGGGAGCGCACGTGACGTCGCGCCGCGCGTGCGCGGTGGTGGTAGGCAGGCCGGACAGGTTTTGGCCAGCGGGCCGCGCCGAGGGGTTTGTGGGAAATGTGAGGCGAGCGCCTCTGGCCGCGGGTGGAGTAGGGGCTTCGTCCCACCGCCATTTTTGTGGTGGGTTTTGCTGAAGTTGAATGTTTTGCTTAATGTCTTTATTAAAAAATGGATTTCTTAATCTGAATTTCCTTATTGCACAGAAAAGAACCTTTGAAAGTTTCCCCCCCAATTTTGGATGTTATTTTGGACTTCTTACTGTGGACATTTTCCATGTTTTCAGCTTCCACATCCCCTTTGTCCTGGGGGTTTCTCCCTGCCACTGTCTCTTCCCTTCCCAGCAACTGCCGTTTTGTCTTTTGTGAGCCACTTCTCAGAAATGAATGAGTTGCTTCATGGGAAGTTTGGATGAGTTGCCCCAAGATAATGTGAAGAAAATTAGGAAAGCCCTGAAAGTTTGTTCCAATTCTAAATTAATGATTGAGAGGAACGGCTTACACGAATTACTCTTTCCATAATTAATAGCTTAGGACTAAAGGACCCATCATGGGTCTATATTATGCTGACTTGGCTGAAGTGTGTATATACTGGGTATACACATCGCTGACAAAGTTTAATGAATTGTGATTTCTTTTTGCCGTGAAAGCAAGAAAAGCACATAATTAACTCTCACGCCTAAGGTAGTGAGTGATAACAGCTGTTCATGATCATTCCCTACCTTACGCCCTGTTTTAAGAAACTGTTTAAAACTATGGTTACATACGTGTGGAAAAGACCCTGAAGCTGGGAAAAAGTGAAGGAAAAGGATAAGGTGGCGGCAGAAGATGTGATAGTTAGATAGCATCATCAACTCAATGGACATGAGTCTGAGCCAACTCCAGGAAATAGTGGAGGACAGGGGAGCCTGTCATGCTGCAGTCCTGGGGTTGCAAAGAGTTGGACAGGGCTTAGCAACTGAACAACAACAAATGGTTACCTAAACGGGTACATGTGACCCTTGGCATGCAGACAAGCATCTTCCCCAGCTCCCCTCCTGCCTGTCTGTGTTCTCTTAACTTCTTAACCTGTTTGTTTGTTTCAAATTCAGTGTTTGTTCGTTTGTTTGGGATCATCAACTCACTATTGTGCTAAAAGGTAGAGGCTTTACATGGATAGGGCATTTTTATAAATGTGTAAATTACATAATTATATATGCACACGATAAGTATAGATTCAAATTATGCTGCATAACAATAAGTATCTGTGAATCCACCTAAAGAACTGGTACACCAGCAATGGTATTGAATCTATCATTTTTCTTCCATGTTTCATCTACTTGCTGCTGCTAAGTCGCTTCAGTTGTGTGCGACCCCATAGACGGCAACCCACCAGGCTCCCCCGTCCCTGGAATTCTCCAGGCAAGAACACTGGAGTGGGTTGCCATTTCCTTCTCCAATGCACGAAAGTGAAAAGTGAAAGTGGAGTTGTTTAGTTGTGTCCGACTCTGTGCAACCCCATGGACTGCAGCCTACTAGGCTCCCCTGTCCCTGGGATTCTCCAGGCAAGAGTACTGGAGTGGGTTGCCATTTCCTTCTCCAATGCATGAAAGTGAAAAGTGAAAGGGAAGTCGTTCAGTCGTGTCCGACTCTTAGCGACCCCATGGACTGCAGCCCACCAGGCTCCTCCGTCCGTGGGATTTTCCAGGCAAGAATGCTGGAGTGGGGTGCCATCATCTACTTACCAAGTGTATTCCCTAATTTTCTTATTCTCTGATTATTAATTTGTAGTTATTAATCCCTTACCATGTGTGTATTGCCCAGCAGCATATTGTTCACCTTTACGTGTTCGTGAGCTTTCTGAAAGTATCAGTCTATGAGGTCTTTTTTCACTTGGGATGCTTGTAAGTCTCAGGCAATCATTACTGTTTTATAGAGTTGTCTTGTGAGTATACCACAGACTTACAAGTCTACTGGTCATTTGATTTGTTTCCAAGTTTTGTCGTAAAGTACTGCTGCAAACATTTGTATACATTCTCCTGGTGCGTATGTGCAAGTATTTAAAATGAGACTTGTTTGAACTTTTTGACCACTATTCATAGCATAAGAAAGGTGATTGCTGGTATTCAACCAGTGAACATGCTCACATATATAAAACAAAAGTTTCACAAAATAATGAAATGATATTTACCTCTTCAGTGTTTACAAAAATGCGAGTTATGACTCCCAGTTAAGTGATCACAGAACATACAAATGAGTGGTGACAAAGGGTTTGAAAATCACTGCAGTAGTAGGAATGGCCTACGCGTGAGAGCAGTCACTCAGCCATAGGCAGCAAATGCTCACTTTACAAAATAAAGCCATTTTCCCAAAAGATTGTTTATAATGTACATGGCTACCAGGAGAGTGTAGGAGTTTTAAAAATCTCTGTCCTCATTAACCCTTGGTATTGTAGGACTGGGCTTCCCTAAGCTCAGTTGGTGAAGAATCCACCTGCAATGCAGAAGATCCCAGTTCAATTCCTGGATCAGGAGGATCCACTGGAGAAGGGATAGACTACCCACTTCAGTATTCTTGGGCTTCCCCTGTGGCTCAGCTGGTAGAGAATCCAACTGCAATGCGAGAGACCTGGGTTTGATCCCTGGATTGGAAAGATCCTGTGGAGAAGGGAAAGGCTACCCACTCTATTATTCAGGCCTGGAGAATTTTATGGACGGTAAAGTTCATGGGGTCCCAAAGAGTTGGACTCGACTGAGCGACTTTCGCTTTCATTGTCTGATTAATTTTTCTGTATAGTGAATGTAAGTGGTATCGCAAAGAAATATTAGTTGTCATTTTTTTAAAATACAGAATTTCTAAATTTCTGTTAAGGAAATGCAAATCAAAACTGCAGCAAGATATTACCACACCCTGATAAGGATGATTCAATTCAGTTCAGTCGCTCAGTCATGTCTGACTCTTTGTGACCCCATGGACTCCAGTGCTCCAGGCTTCCCTGTCCATCACCAACTCCAGGAGTTTACTCAAACTCATGTCCATTGAGTCAGTGATGCCATCCAACCATCTCATGCTCTGTCGTCCCCTTCTCCTCCTGCCTTCAATCTTTCCCAGCATCAGCGTCTTTCCAAATGAGTCAGTTCTTCTCATCAGATGGCCAAAGTATTGGAGTTTCAGCTT
The DNA here is from genome assembly GCA_006410675.1 of Oreotragus oreotragus. Lineage (NCBI taxonomy): Eukaryota > Metazoa > Chordata > Mammalia > Artiodactyla > Bovidae > Oreotragus > Oreotragus oreotragus. The sequence goes on from SJYX01018449.1 coordinate 386,412, forward strand.
CAACATCAGTCCTTCCAATAAACACTTAGGACTGATCTCCCTTAGGATGAACTGGTTGGATCTCCTTGCAGTCAAAGGGACTCTCAAGAGTCTTCTCCAACACCACAGTTCAAAAGCATCAGTTCTTTGGTGCTCAGCTTTCTTTATGGTCCAATTCTCACATCCATACATGACCACTGGAAAAACCATAGCCTTGATTAGACAGAGCTTTGTTGGCAATGTAATGTCTCTGGTTTTTAATATGCTGTCTAGGTTGGTCATAACTTTCCTTCCAAGGAGTAAGCATCTTTTAATTTCCTGGCTGCAGTCACCATCTGCAGTGATTTTGGAGCCCCTCCCAAAAAAGTCTGACACTGTTTACCCATCTATTTCCCATGAAGTGATGGGACCAGATGCCGTGATCTTCGTTTTCTGAATGTTGAGCTTTAAGCCAACTTTTTCACTCTTCTCTTTCATTAAGAGGCTTTTTAGTTCCTCTTCACTTTCTGCCATAAAGGTGGTATCATCTGCATATCTGAGGTTATTGATATTTCTCCCAGCAATCTTGATTCCAGTTTGTGCTTCTTCCAGCNCCCCTCCCAAAAAAGTCTGACACTGTTTACCCATCTATTTCCCATGAAGTGATGGGACCAGATGCCGTGATCTTCGTTTTCTGAATGTTGAGCTTTAAGCCAACTTTTTCACTCTTCTCTTTCATTAAGAGGCTTTTTAGTTCCTCTTCACTTTCTGCCATAAAGGTGGTATCATCTGCATATCTGAGGTTATTGATATTTCTCCCAGCAATCTTGATTCCAGTTTGTGCTTCTTCCAGCCCAGCGTTTCTCATGATGTACTCTGCATATAAGTTAAATAAGCAGGGTGACAATATACAGCCTTGATGTACTCCTTTTCCTATTTGGAACCAGTCTGTTGTTCCATGTCTAGTTCTGACTGTTGCTTCCTGACCTGCATACAGGTTTCTCAAGAGGCAGGTCAGGTGGTCTGGTATTCCCATCTCTTGAAGAATTTTCCACTGTTTATTGTGATCCACGCAGTCAAAGGCTTTGGCATAGTCAATTTTTCTGGAACTCTTGCTTTTCAATGATCCAGCAGATGCTGGCAATTTGATCTCTGGTTCCTCTGCCTTTTCTAAAACTAGCTTGAACATCTGGAAATTCAAGGTTCATGTATTGCTGAAGCCTGGATTGGAGTATGTTGAGCATTACTTTACTAGCATGTGAGAAGAGTGCAATTGTGTGGTAGTTTGAACATTCTTTGGCATTGCCTTTCTTTGGGATTGGAATGAAAACTGACCTTTTCTAGCCCTGTAGCCACTGCTGAGTTTTCCAAATTTGCTGGCATATTGAGTGCAGCATTTCACAGTATCATCTTTTAGGATTTGAAATAGCTCAACTGGAATTCCATCACCTCCACTAGCTTTGTTTGTAGTGATTCTTCCTAAGGCCTACTTGACTTCACATTCCAGGATGTCTGGCTCTAGGTGCATGATCACACCATCGCGATTTCGCCATGCAGCAGATAACAATGATTACTATCAAACAAACCCAAAAAGCAAAAACCAAAATGAGAACTGTTGGTGAGGACATGAAGAATTGGAACCCTTGTGCACTGCTGGTGTGAGTGTAAAATGGTGTAACTGCTAAGGAAAACAGTATGACATTTCCTCAAAAAGTTTTAAATTGAATTACAACATGATCCTGGAATTCTACTTCTGGGCCTGTGCACAGAAGAATTGACAGCAGGGTCTTGAACAGATATTTGCACACCTATGTTCATAGCAGCAATATTCACAATAGCCAAGAGGAGGGAGCAACCCAAATGTTCATGAACAGATGCATGGATAAATAAAATGTGGTATTTATGTACAAGAGAATACCATTCAGCTTTAAAAAAAAGGAAACCTGTCATATGCTATGACAGGGATGAACTTTGAGGACATGATGCTAAGTGAAATAAGCCAGTCACAAAAAGACAAAGACTATATGATTTCACTTCTAGCCTTTTTGAGGCTGGAAGGATTTTTAAGTGCATCTTAGAAAAGAGCCTAGATAGCCTTGAAGAGATGGTTGGTAGAAAAAGAAGTAAAACATAATTCTGATGAATGTCCAAAAGGAAGAGAACCCTATAGAGAAAGCTTTTCTTCTCTTAGGGCATACAGATATCACTATCAGAATGTTATTAGAAACATGACTGATAGAATAGTTTTGGTGAAGTCCCGGACGTGAAGGAGGAATGTGTTATTGGACACTATAGGAAAGGTAATCCTTATAATAAAGCAACAACAAACTTGGCTGAATTATGTTCTGCTATTGAGTGAAAATAATTTATAAGAGATGAACTTGGGGCGACTCTGGTGGCTTAGTGGCGAAAAGTCTGCCTGTCAAGGCAGGAGACGTGGGGTCCGTCCCTGGTCTGAGAGGATCCCGCCTGCTATGGGGTGACTGAGCTGGTGCACTGCAACCACTGAGCCCACGGTCTAGAGCACAGGAGCTGCAACTACGGGAGCTCGCATCCCCTAGAGCCTGTGCTCTGTAGCAAGAGAAGTCACAGCAATGAGAAGTCTGCACACTGCAAGTAGGTGATAGCCCCCGCTTGCAACTAGAGGAACAACCCGTGCAGCAACCAAGACCCAGCACAGCCAAAAAAGGATAAATAAATAAAGAAAAAATTTAAAAAGAAAAATAAAAAAAATTTTTTTAAGAGGTGAACATGAGTAGATTTCCAAGCAACACGTAGAAAGTGGAGACTGGTTTTCACTTTTCACTTACAGTAAAATAAGAGAGGGGCTTCCCGGGTGGCTCAGCAGGTAAAGAATCTGCCTGCAATGCAGGAGACACGAGTTCGATCCCTGGATCAGGAAGATTGCCTGGAGGAGGGCATGGCAACCTACTTCGCTATTCTTGCCTGGAGAATCCCATGGATAGAGGAGCCTGGTGGGCTACAGCCCATACGGTCACAAAGAGACCCAACTGAAATGACTTAGCATGCACACACGCAAAATAAGAGAAGATGTAAATTTGAGAAATAAAAGGTTAAGGAAAACGGAACCTGCAAATGATGAATTGGAAAATTCTTAGTCTACCCAGATAGCATACTCTGGAATAGGGCCGAAGATGTGAGTGGACAACACTTTGCTATAGCAACCAGGTGTCTGTGACTTATGGATCTTATCAGCTGTCTCAGCAGCAGTGAGCAATAGAGACAAGGTTATCCAGGAGCCCTTGTGTTTGATGGATTCTCTTGACCCTCATGGAAGACTGACAAGATTTTGGAGAATTTTGCACCAACAGAAACACTGCCAGCCTGGTTAGAAGGGGACAGAGACAGGATGAATGAAGGAAGAATGCCTCTGAGAGCAGAGCTGTGAAGGCAGAGGCCTCAGACCTAAGACGGCTGACGGTACAGAACATCAAGCCAACAAAGGATTATTCTTAAGCCTTGAAACCTAATGTAATTTGTCTTTCTGGGTGGTGAACTGTTTTAGAAAGGTAATCTGTGTACTCCTAATGTATTTTTTTCCCCTAGTTTAGGTATGGGAATTTCTACCCCATGACTGTTCCGTCATTGTTTTTTGAGAGCAGACAGTTTGTTTTCTAGTTTCATGGGTCTTTGGACAGAAAAGGATTTTGTCCCATGATGGACCAAAACCAGAATGTCACCCATATCTGATTTAGATGACAAGATTTGGAATCATTATGAGTTGACAATACTTTGGATTTAGATTTAATGTTGCAATGAGTTAAGACTTTGGGGGACTGTGGGATGGGTGAATGTATTTTGTACACGGGATGGGTGTAAGTTCAGGGGGAACCAGATGACAGACTATACTGATATTGTCCCCTCGAAACTCATGTCCAGTTTCAATCTCAGAATGTGACCTAATTTGGAAATAGAGTCTTTGCTAATGTGATTAAGTTGAGGTCATATTGGATTAGGATAGGTGGCTCAGACAGTAAAGAGTCTGCCTGCAGTGCAGGAGACCTGGGTTCAATCCCTATGTCCGGAAGATCCTCTGGAGAAGGAAATGGCAACCCACTCCAGCATTCTTGCCTGGAGAATCCCATGGTCATGGGATTACAAAGAGTCAGACACGACTAAGCGACTTCACTTTCACCTTCACTTTAAATACAATCACTTAAGTCCTTACAGGAAAAGATGAGGACACACAGACACAGACCTCCTTCACGGCTGTAGTTGAAGAGGCAGTTGAGGAATAAACTTTTCTTGGGGATTACGTAGTTTTCTCAGCCTGCTTGCAGCTATGTAAACTTGAAGACTGTAAGGTTGAAGACTAGAAGAGTCAATGCTTTTTTGCTGTTGCTTTTTAGTTGCTAAGTGTCTGGCTCTTTTGTGACCCCAGGCAAGAATACTGGAGTGGGTTGCCATTTCCTTCTCCAGGGGATCTTCCTGACCCAGGAATTGAACTCATGTCTCCTGCTTGGTAGGCAGATTCTTAGCCACTGAGCCATCTGGGAAGCTCCTTCAATGCATTTTTAGTAGATTCTATTTTTAACTCTGTTTTTGGTTCTAGACAAATAATTCCTTCCCAAACATTGTAGGTTTCTGGTCAGTTTGCTTCTAGTCAATTCCTTGGGCCTGTATCCACAGCTAATTCTTTCACAGATGTAATTCTCAATCTTAATTTAATTTTGGCTTCCTTGATACCATGCCTCTTTCTCTTAATATAATTATAGCTACATTAAGGCCCTAAGACTTGAGAAGGAGAGCCTAATTAAATTTTATTAATCTAATTAAAATTTATTCTCTGCTACCTGGCCAAGTCTTACCTTGGTTCCATAAGAGTTTCCTCAGTCCTATTTCCTTCTGTCTAGCTTTTGTAACCCTCCTAGGCCCCATATTCTGGGTTCTTTTTATTCATTTTTATTTCTGCTTGAAATTAGCTAATTTTTACCCGAGATAATTTTGTTTTCTAATAATTTGCTAAATATAATCAGTAAGAACGGTAACATTCAGTCAACTTTTGTTTCCCCAATGTCTTCCCCTAAGCTATGGCCCTCACAGATACCTGGTTTGTCTTTCAAGGTATCTCAGACAGTAGTTTGCCAAATATTTGGCTATTGCTTATGTGTATGTGTGTTAGTTGCTCAGTTGTGTCCTTCTCTTTGCAACCCCATGGACTGTAACCCACCAGGCTCCCCTGTCCATGGAATTACCCAAGCCAGAATACTGGAGTGGGTAGCCATTCCTTTCTCCAGGGGATCTTCCTGACCTAGGGTTCAAACCCAGGGCTCCTGCATTGCAGGCAGATTCTTTACCATCTGAGCCACCAGGGATCCCACCTTTGCATGAATGGGATATCCACTCCCCTCAAATCATAGTATTTTCCTCACCACCTCTCCACGTTTAAGCCAATGCCATACAATTTAGATTTTCTTTTACAATACCTAACTTCCACGTTCTTATTTCTGTATTCATCAGTGATACAAAACAACCAAAATTGCAGTGGCTTAATAGACATTTATTTCTTACATACATAAATCCTATGTGATTAGGCTGTATGGTGGAGAAAGGAATGGAAATCCACTCCAGTATTCCTGCCTGGAGAATTCCATGGACGGAGAAGCCTTGGTGAGCTATAGTTCATGGGGTCGCAAAGAGTCGGACACAACTGAGTGACTAATACACACCGGCTGTATGGAGGGGAGGTTTCTTTCCCCACATGGTCATTCAGGGATCCAGGGTAATAGAAATTAGAAATTCTGACTTTACATTGAGTTTCTTCTAAGGTTGCCCTCAGCTAGTTTGAATTGCGATGTGCTATAAACCTAAAATACATCTGCATAAGTGTATTTCATTAATTACATGTTAAAATGAAAATATTTTGATATATTAGATTAAAGAACATTTATCATTAATATTAATTTACCCAGTTTCTATTTTACTTTTAAAATGTGGTTACTAGAAAATTTAAAACAACAGACTTGCCACTTTATATTGACCAGAATGACAGAAGTAGGAAGTTCGATGTGGCAATGATATGGAGAAACCAGAAACCAGAATCCTCTTGCACTGCTGATATCATATGGGACTTGTTCAGTTTTTACTGGGGCACAGTCATGCCCACTCATTTATGGCTTGTCTAGGGTTGCTTTTGTGCATGTGTGAGTGCTAACTTGCTTCAGTCGTGTCTGACTCGTTGCGACCCTGTGGATTGTAGCCTGTCAGGCTCCTCTGTCCATGGGATTCTCTTACTATAAAGAATTGAGTAGTTGCAACAGTCTGATTCCCAAAACCTAAAATACTGAGTATCTGGGTTTTTACAGGAGAGGCTTGCTGACCACTGGCCTAGTTGGTAAAACCTTGTTGTTGTTGACATTACAAAAATCCTCTGCAAATGGGATCCCTGGGTGTTTAACTTTTCTATGGTTTTCTTATTTCAAAAAATCCTTTATTTTAATGTAGTCAGATCCTTTCATTTTTACTTTAAGATTTGTGCTTTGGGGCCTTTTTAAACAAGTTTTTCCATTTTCAAAAATCATAGAGATATACTCCTTCATTCTCTTAGCATTTCACAATTAGGCCTTTGATCAATAGCAAATTTACCTTTTTAAAAATTGATGTGAAATTATTATCAAAATTAATAGGATAAACTATTTTCCCAACAGCATGTATTAAATAATCCATTTCCCCCATTGTATTGTGGTATTACCTAGAATTCTGATTTCATTCTATAATCTTACCCAAGTTCTATGTTTCAGTTGCCTCTTCTGTAAAATGATGATAATAATAGCATTTACCTCAAGAGGTGACTGGGGTAAGGAATTAATTGTGTTGTTACAACTAAAGCACTTAGAACAGTACCTGGTAAATAAAAAGTCTATAGTAAGTATTGGTTATTACTATTTGTGTTAGCTCTTTCTGTGATATATGTATCATCTGTGTGTGTGTGTTTCATGGCAGGTGGCAGATAAGAGAAGCCAAGCCATGAAACACATGTAAAGCCTCTGCTCATGTCACATTCACTCACATTCCATTGACCAAAGCAAGTCCTATGGCCAAATCAGTGAAAGAAAGTGAAAGTGTTAGTCACTCAGTTATGTCTGACTCTGTGACCCCATGGACTGTAGCCTGCCAGGTTCCTCTGAGGGATTTCCAAGGCAAGAATACTGGAGTGGGTTGTTATTTCCTCCTCCAGGGGATCTTCCTGACACAGGGATCGAACCCACGTCTCCTATGGCTCCTGCCTTGGCAGGCAGAGTCTTTACCACTGAGCCATCTGGGATGCCCCAGTGAAACTATAAGTAAGTAAGTAAGTGTTAGTCGCTCAGTCGAGCCTGACTCTTTGCGACGACCCCATGGACTGCAGCCCACCAGGCTCCTCTGTCCATGAGATTTTCCAGGCAAGGATACTGGAGTGGGTTGCCATTTCCTTCTCCAGGGGATCGTCCCAACCCAGGGATCAAACCCAGGTCTCCTGCACTGCAGGCAGATTCTTTGCCGACTGAGCTACAAGGGAAGCCCAGTGAAACTATGCCTGGGGCCAAAATGAAAGGAAGAATTGTGACAATATTGTCTTCCATATGTTCTTGTTATTATTATTTTCAAAATTCCCATATACCCATGGTCTGTTTTTTAATTTCAGTTCTCTTTCAGTGGTCTATTCCTGCAATAGAAGCAGCTGTTTTTATTATTGTAACTATGTAATATACTTTCATATCTTGTAGGTTAACTTTCCTCCTCTTTTATAAAACTGATTTTTCTACATGTGGAATTAATTTTTCTACATATATATATTTTGGGGCTTCTCAGGTGGCACTAGTGATAAGAACCCACTTGCTAATGCAAGAGACTCAGGAGACGTGGGTTCAGTCCTTGGGTTGGGAAGTTCCCCTGGAGGAGGGCATGGCAACCTACTCCAGTCATGCCTGGAGAATCCCATAGACAGAGGAAGCTGGCGGGCTATGAAAATGTTTGTTTCCTCAAAAATTCTGGAATTCTAATTAAAATAGCTTTTATTGATTAATGATTGGGGGAAAGACTGACATTTATGATGTGAATTAAGATGAGAGATTGATATATACTCATTAGATCATCAGATAATATTAGGAGCAGGTGGAAATGCTAGGAAACTGTTTGTGGTGGAATGGTACAATGCTGTTGTTCTAGAGAGTGGACTGTCAATATTCAATAAAGTTAAATATGTGTATATGCTATGATGTAGCAGTTCCTTTCAGGAGTTTTTACCTAATGCACAAATCGACATGCTCAGGATGTTCTCTGCAGTTGCTCATGGTAGCCAAGAGCAGGAGACAACTTACATGTCCTTCATAAGGGACTGGATAAAGAAAATATATAAGCATACGGCTGAATATGATGTGGTGACCAGAAGGAATGAACTGAATTTTCATGAGCAACATGGATAGACCTCATAAACAAGATTGTACAAAAAGTGCAGCTGATAGCATAGTTTCGTGTTTGTAACTTAAGAAATACACAAAATAATACCACATATTTTCAAGGACAATAGATGTATGAAAAGTAGACCATAAGGCCATACATTATATTAATACATGAGGGACAGAGCTTATGATGGAGAAAGAAAAGAGAAGTGGAGACTGGGGACAGAAATAAGGGAAAAAGAGAATAAATACATTAAAAATGTTAATTAGGCTTAACATAGATGGATAACGATAACTTGCCATGAAAGTAATATTAATTCAATTCTATATCCCTGAGGTAAAAAAAGAAACCTCTCTTAATAGTTTACTAAGGTATAACACTTTTGAAAGTATTCTATTTTTGTCTTATAAATGTTTTAGTTTATTTATACCAATATGAATAAAATTAACATTTTGCTTCTTTTTTGAACTCTGATTGAGTACCAACTGTATAATTTATGTATTTTCCATTTCCATGAAAACCTTGCCAAATTCTCTTTTTGCTTCAATCTTGAATAAAGTTTACTTTCAATGTCCTTTATTAATTACATGTTTGTTTTTATTTTGTATATTTATTTTTCTTGTTTCTTGAGAAAATAGTCCAGTGGATATTTCTCTTAATTAATTTAAATTCACATTATGCCAAAGGACACACTAATTACTATATAGTTAATATTTAGAGACCATCGTATACCTGATTTTAAAAAGAGAGAGAGAAACACTCTTATTGAGCAATCTAACTTTCTAAAGCATAATCAGTAGCTTCACTGAAGGGGAAGCTTTTAAACTCTGTGGTTGAAGCTTCTGCTTTTAGCATGATAGAGTAACTTTGGCAGAAAGCATGCATTCTTTCTTTTTATGGCATAATTTTACTGTAATTTATTTTATAGAATTTCTGTTGATAGAATTGATTGCTATTTTTTATTCAACTTTATTTCTCTTACATTTCGTTTTTAAAAAATTAATTTTAATTGAAGGATAATTACAATATTGTGATGGTTTTTGCCATACATCAAAAAATGCATTCTTTTAGAACAACTAGAGAGAAGTTGGATAAAATAACAACAATGAATAAAATCTTTTTATGGGTATTGGGAAAGCTGCTAAGCCAACTTAGAACTTGAGAGGTCAAGATTCTGGAGAGGGAAAAACCATGGAGAGTTGAACTGACATTGTGCAGATATGTTTTTCCAAGGGATATTTCACAATTCTGGTCTCAGGGAATGTGGATGAATGTGCAATAACAGTCTTGGGCAAAGAACAGCTGCTGCAAGGCTGAGACACCAACCATCTGAGTATTTGGTAATCCTGTGCATCTAAAGAAACAAGTTAGAGCTGGAAGGGGCAGAAAACTGAATCCAACTGGTCAGGCTTTTGTTTTGCTTTGTTTTTAAACCATTTTGTTGAATTCTGAAGCTATGAAGTATAGGAGGCTAAGAAGCTGGGCAGAAGGTTTCCGAAAAGCAGAGTGGAGTTTCTGACTGCCCTAGGCTACTCAGCAGTCAAGGATTAGAGTCCAGGTCATAGAGGAGGGACCCTGGGGAACTACCCAAGCTTTTAGAGGGAGCTCAGACGGATGGCTAAGTTTCCCCCAGTCCTGTGGAAGTTCTGTAATCAAATTCCTCCAACCTTCCAAGTCAGATTCCCTGGGGATTCCCAGTCCCTTTGCCAGGTCCCCAGGTTGAGAAGTCTGATGTGGGGCCTAGAACCTTACCAACAGTGTGAGAACTTCTTTGGTATGATTGTTATCCACTTTGTGAGTCACTTGCCTGGCGGCTCTGTGGTAGGTCTGCAGGCCCTATGGTGGGGCCAATGGCAGCTTCCTCCAGGAGGCCTTATGCCATATGCTGTGCCTCCCAGGACTGCTGCTGCCAGTGTCCCTGTCCCAGCAGCAGGCCGCTGCTGACCCACGCCTCTGCAGGAGACTCTCAAACATTCAGGCAGGTCTGGCTGTCTCTTGTGGGGGTCACTGCTCCTTTCCCCTGGGTCCTGGTGTGCCCATGGTTTTGTCTGTGCTCTCCAAAAGTCTCTGGCGAGTTTGGGGTTTGATTTTAACCTGATTGCGGCTCCCCTACCATCTCGTTGTGACTTTTTTGTCCTTGAACCTGGGGTATCTTTTTTGGTGGGTTCCAACATCCTCCTGTCGATGATTGTTCAGCAATCATTGTGATTTTAGTGTTCTCACAGGAGAAGATGAGGGCACATTCTTGACATATATTTCACATGCTAGCAAGGTAATGCTCAAAATCCTTCAAGCTAACTTTTAACAATATGTGAACCAAGAACTTCCAGATGTACAAGATGGATTTAGAAAATGCAGAGGAACTAGAGATCAAATTGCCAGCATCACTGGATCATAGAAAAAGCTAGGGAATTTCAGAAAAATATGTCCTTCTACTTCACTGACTATGCTAAATCATTTGACTCTGTGGATCATGACAAAATGTGGAAAATTCTTAAAGAGATGGGAATACAAGACCACCTGACTTGCCTCCTGAGAAAACTGTATGCAGATCAAGAAGCAACAGTTAGAACCAGACATGGAACAACAGACTGGTCCAAAATTGGAAAAGGAGTACCTCAAGGCTGTATATTGTCACCCTGCTTACTTTACTTATATGCAAAGTACATCATGTGAAATGCTGGGCTGGATGAATCACAAGCTAGAGTCAAGATTCCTGGGAGAAATATCAGCAACCTCAGATATGCAGATGATACCAGTTTAATGGCAGAAAGCAGAGGAACTAAACAGCCTCTTGATGGAGGTGAAAGAGCAGAGTTAAAAAAGCTGGCTTAAAACTCAACATTCAAAAAATGAAGATCATGGCTTTCAGTCTCATCACTTCATGGCAAATAGATGGGGAAAAAATGGAAACAGTGGCAGATTTTATTTTCTTGGGCTCCAGAATCAATGTGGATAGTCACTGCAGCCATAAAATTAAAAGACACTCCTTGGAAGAAAAGCTATGACACACCTAGACAGCATATTAAAAAGCAGAGATGTCACTTTGCTGACAAAGGTCCATGTGGTCAAAGCTATGGTTATTCCAGTAGTCACGTACACATGTGAGAGCTGGACCATAAAGAAGGCTGGGCACTGAAGAATTGATGCTTTCAAACTGTGGTGCTGGAGAAGACTCTTGAGAGTCCCTTGGACAGCAAGGAGATCAAACCAGTCAATGAAATGAATGGAAATTTGGTTTGGAATTCATTGCTGAATGGAAATGGAAGGACTGATATTGAAGCTGAAGCTCCAATACTTTGGCCACCTGATGCTAAGAACCAACTCATTGGACAAGACACTGATGCTGGGCCTCAGTTTGAGGGCAGGAGGAAAAGGGGAAGACAGAGGATGAGATGGTTGGATGGCTTCAGCGACTCAACGGACATAAATTTGAGCAAGATCCAGAAGGTGGTGAAGGACAGGGAAGCCTGGTGTGCTGCTTTCTGTGGGGTCACAGAGTAGGACAGGAATGAGTGACTGAACAACAGCAGCCTGTGCACTCAGGTGGGAGTGATGAAGGAAGAGCTTTAGTAAAACTGCAGCATCAGCTGGCGCTAGTGGTAAAGAATCTGCCTGCCAGTGCAGGAGACATAAGATACGTGAGTTCAATCCCTGGGTTGGGAAGATCCCCTGGAGAAGGGCATGGCAGCCCACTTCAGCCTGGAGAATCCCATGGACAGAGGAGCCTGGCAAGCTACAGTCCATAGGGTCACAAAGAGTCAGACACGACTGAAATGAATTAACATGGTAACATGTGACTGGATTAAGGTGATCAGCCCTAACTCAGCCTGCCTAGCAGAGGAAATCAAGAACTCTCTAGAGAGTTCCTCATCATCCAGAATTTTTGCAACTTCTCAACACAATGTCTGACCATCAACTAAGAGTATTAGGCATGCCAAGAAATAGGACACAATAACCAAAAACATAAGGGGAAAATCAGACAGGATCAGACAGGTGGTTCAGAATTATAGATACTAGTAAAAAATTTTAATACAATATTGATAAATATAGTCAAAAAAATAGAGAAAAAGAAGAAAGAACTAAATTAAGAAAAGGACAGGAGACTTCTCTGGAGGTCCAGGGGCTAAAACTCCATGCTCCCAAGGCAGGGGCCGGGTTCAATCCTTGGTCAGGGAACTAGATCCCACATGCTGCAACTAAAGGTCTTGCTCTGGTGCAGCCAAATAAATTTAAAAGATTTTTTTTTAAAGAGAGAAGGATAATTTCACCAGTAATAAATAGGACATAGTTCAGTCAGTCAGTTCAGTCGCTCAGTTGTGTCCAACTCTTTGCGACCCCATGAACTGCAGCACACTAGGCCTCCCTGTCCATCATTATCTCCTGGAGTTCACTCAAACTCACATCCATTGAGTCAGTGATGCCATCCAGCCATCTCATCCTCGGTCGTCCTCTTCTCCTCCTGCCCCCAATCCCTCCCAGCATCAGAGTCTTTTCCAATGAGTCAACTCTTCACATGAGGTGGCCAAAGTACTGGAGTTTCAGCTTTAACATCATTCCTTTCAAAGAACACCCAGGACTGATCTTCTTCAGAATGGACTGGTTGGATCTCCTTGCTGTCCAAGGGACTCTAAAGCGTATTCTCTAATACCCCAGTTCAAAAGCATCAATTTTTCAGTGCTCAGCTTTCTTCACAGTCCAACTCTCATATCCATACATGACCACAGGAAAAACCATAGCCTTGACTAGACGAACTTTTGTGGACAAAATAACGTCTCTGCTTTTTAATATACTACCTAGGTTGGTCATAACTTTCCTTCCAAGGGGTAAGCGTCTTAATTTAATGGCTGTAGTCACCATCTGCACTGATTTTGGAGCCCAGAAAAATAATGTCAGCCACTGTTTCCACTGTTACTGCTGAACATATAGGACATAGTACATAGGTGTAAAACATATATAACTATAGTTCCATCAGACTAAGGGAAAAAGCAAATGCTCCAAGATGGAAAAGAAAATGCAAGAAAAAAGTGAAAGGCAGTGAAAATCTAAGCATATGGGTAAATGAATGGATTATGAGTATATAAAACAATAGCAATGTTGTTTACAATTGAAAATATGTGGAATTAAATCCATGATAACAATAATACAACAGACAGGAAATGGTAAATTGAGTTAAAGTGTTCTAACGTCTTTGCTTTGTCAGGGAAATAATAAAAGTAATAATTAATTTTAGGCTGTGTTGTGGGCTAAATTGTGTTTCTCCAAAAAGATATGTTGAAATGCTCACTCCAGATACTCAGACTGTGATCTTATTTGGAAACAGGGTCATTGGAGAACTATGAGTGAAATAGAGGTAAGGTCATACCGGAGTTGGTAGAATCATATTCTAATATTGTATCCTTGTAAGAAAACAGCCATGTGAAGACCCAGAGCCATGAGAAGAATGTCATATGAAGATGTAGGTAAAGATTGGAATGATATATCTACAAACCAAGGAATGCCAAGGATTGCTGGCTATCACCAGAATCTAGAGGAGAGGCATGGAATAGTTCTCCCTCAGAGCCTTCAGAAAGAATCAACCCTTCTGGCACCTTCGTTTTTCGACTTCTAGACTCCAGAATGATGACAGAAGACATTTTTGTTGTTTTAAGCCATCTAGGTTGTAGTACATAAAGTACTACAGCCTTATGGCAGCCTTAGGAAACTACTGCATACTGTAATAAATTACAATATTTAGGCTAAGCACTAAAAGAATAGCTTAAAAGTATAAATAACTAATAGGTGGAAAATATAGTATTATTTAATAGTAAAAATAATACAGTATTGCTTGACTAAACCAAAAGAAAATAAGAAATGAAAGATAAAAACCATCTGGGTGCTATGTAACACAGCAAAACAAACCTACAAAAGTAGAAGAGGACATAAAGATAAGAGCAGAAATAATTAAATATATAACTAATGCACAACAGAGAAAACCAACAGAGCAAAAAGTTAGATCTTTGGAATCAAGCTTGGAATTTCAGCAACTCTGTGAATCCTGGTGTTTCTTAAGATGGGGAGAGCACAGAACTAAGTTGGGAGACTACATCAACAGATATATGGGGTATGTTAGATGTGATAAGTTATAAAATAGAAGACATCATTATATTATGTATTAATTATCAAGAGTACCTTTAATTACATTAAATATAAATGAACTACAAGTTCCTGTGAAAAGACTGTCATATTGGATAGGAAGCAAAATCCAATTATATGCTGCTTAAAAGAAATACACCTTGATATAAGAACACAGAAAATATGAAATTAAAAGAATTAAAAATAATTAATGAAAAGAAAACTGATGTAGCTGTATTAATATCAGACAAGAACACATTACAGAAAGAAACTTTACTAGGAATAAAGAGAAACAGTTAATAATTTTAAAGAGGTGAATCCTTCATGAAAATACAATTTTAGGTTTATGTATACTCAATAAGATGGCTTCAAATTATCTGAAGCAAAAATTTGACAGAACTAAAATGCAAAACAGCAAAATCCATAGTCACAGTGAAATACCTTAACAGGGATCTCTCAATATTGGTTAGAACAAGCAGACACAATATCAGTTCAGTTCAGTTCAGTTCAGTCGCTCAGTCGTGTCTGACACAATATCAGTAAGTATATATATCAGTAAGTATATAATGTGATTAACAAAACAACTAACACACACAGAACTTTACACATGACAACATAACACACATTCATTTCAAATGCATTTGGAACATTTATCAAAACTGACCATATGCTGGATTTTAAAGCTTACCTAATAAAAATTTCAAAGGTTTGAAATAAAACAGAGTGTTTTCTTTGACCACAGTGAATTCAATTAGAAATAAGAAACTGTTAATTACAGAAACCCCTACTATAAGAAATTAAACAATATAATTCTAAATAAATCATGGATCAAATAAAAATCATAATGGAAACTAGCGAGTATTTTGAATTGACTAATAATGAAAATATTACATGTTACCACCCGTGGCTACTGCTAAACTGCTTATAGGGAAATATATAATTTTAAATGCATAATCAGAAAAGAAAGACTGAAAATGAACAATCTAAATATTTATCTTGAAAAATTAGAAAAAAACAGCAAAACAAACCTATAAAAGTAGAGGAGTACATAAAGATAAGAGCAGAAATAATTAAATATATAACTAATGCACAATGGAGAAAACCAACAGAGCAAAAAGTTAGATCTTTGGAATCAAGCTTGGAATCTCAGCAATTCTGTGAATTCTGGTGTTTCTTAACACATAGAACTAAGTTGGGAGACGACGTCAAGAGATATATGGGGTATGTTAGATGTGATATAGGTATCTGATATCTGCGGAGAGATACCAAGTGTGCAGTTGTTTGTAAAAGACCAGGGCTCCAGAGAGAGGTAGGACTGCAGATACAGATTTGTGAGTCAGCAGCACATGATGGGCTGAAACGACTCACCAAGAAAGCATACAGATGAAGGGATGAGAGACCAGCAGCCCCCGGCAGCTTTGAAGAGGGAAAAAAACACCAAGTGAGATTGGAGAGAAATAGATAAGGAAGTAGGCAAAAAAGGTTATTTGTAGAAATATCTGCTATGTCAAAAATGAATAAGATGAGAACAGGGATGTGACCATGGGGTGTGACAATATGGAGTTTATATGAGATGCTGACAAGTATTGTCCTGAATTGGAGAAAGCATGGGCCACTGGTAATCCTAGAAGCAAAGTCATTTTATCATAAATGAATCACATTAAAAACTAGTTGGATCTTTGAAAAGACTAGTAAATTTGACAGACCTCTATCAAGATAAGTCAAAAAAAAAAAGAGAGAGAAAACACAAAATTTAAATATCAGGAATAAAATAAGTTCCTATAGATCTTGCTGCTGCTGCTAAGTCACTTCAGTCGTGTCCGACTCTGTGTGACCCCATAGACGGCAGCCCACCAGGCTCCCCCATCCCTGGGATTCTCCAGGCAAGAACACTGGAGTGGGTTGCCATTTCCTTCTCCAATGCATGAAAGAGAAAAGTGAAAGTGAAATCGCTCGGTCTGTCCGACTGTTAGCGACCCCATGGACTGCAGCCCACCAGGCTCCTCCGTCCATTGGATTTTCCAGGCAAGAGTATAAACATTAAAAATATAAGATGATGTGTACAGCACGTGTTGTATAGTCTCACATCTAAACAAGTTGATTCAATAATTTAAAACCTTCCAATAAAGAAGTCTTTAGGCCCACATGGCCTTATGGGTGAATTCTCCCAAATATTTAACAAAGAAATACTATTTTATACAACTCTTCCAGGGAAGAGAAGAAGATAGAACACTTCTAACTTATTTTAAATGGAAAAAGAAAAAAAGTGAACTGAATTGACTTTAATTGAAAAATACAAATCAGGGCTTCCTTGGTGGTCCAGGGGTTGGGAACGTGCCTGCCAATGCCGGGCATACAAGTTAGATCCCTGATCCAGGAAGATTCCATATGCTGTGGGGCAGCTAAGCCCATGGGCCACAACGAATAAGCCCATGCTCTGCAACAAGAAAAGTCACCTCAATGAGAAACCCACGCACGGCAACGAAGAGCAGCCCCTGCTTGCCACACTGGAGAAACCCTGTGTGCAGCAACAAAGATAAAGACAAATAAGTGCAGCCAAAGCTAAATAATAAAACATAAATAAACAAAATTACAAATCATTATTCAAGAAACTTAAAATGATCAAATTAATAGAAGTCAGTATCATGTTCATGAATTGGAAGACGCAATTTATAAACATGAGGGATCAATCAGAAAAGCAGAATCACTAAGATGATGAATAAATACACACATATTATATATACACACATGTGTATCTATGTTTATGTGTATATATGTGAGATTTGTTGTAGAAATTTGACCTTACATGATGTGGAAGCTGATTAAAGAGTCTCTGTAAAGCTGTTGTCTTTGTGTCTCATGCTGGACCTTGAAATCTCTATGGGAGAAGGGAGGATGTCTATAAGTGCGTAGAACAAGGACAAGCTGGAACACATGAGCACACGTGTGAGCTCAGCTCTTTCCGCCTCTAACCTCGAAGATGTGGGCATCCTGTAGGAGACACTGGTGCCCACTGCCAAGGAGTCAGAGAAGCTGAAAGAGGATTCAGAGAAAGTTAGGGTAATCATAAGCTGAACTGCTGTTTCCACCCCAACAAAATGAGCCAAGGGATAAGTGGAATTGTGCATGAGCTCTAACAATGCCCGCTCTGGAATTCTGAACATGAAAAATATGACTGCTTCACTTCTGCCCTCCAAGTCTCAGGCCAAAAAAAAGTCTCCTCTGGCTCTCTCCCACCAAAAAGCAAAGCAATCAGGGAAGGGAATTCTGGGAGATACAGTTTTTTCTTTAAAAACTTTTTAAAATTGGAACAGTTGATTTACAATGTTGTGTTAGTTTCAGGTATACAGCAAAGTGAATCAGATATATATATATATATATGCACACACACACATATATATACACACATATATCCGCTCTCTTTAGATCCTTTTCCCATATATGCCATTACAGTTAAAGTGAAAGTTGCTCAGTCATATCTGACTCTTTTCAACCCCATGGACTATACAGTCCATGGAATTCTCCAGGCCTGAATACTGGAGTGGGTAGCCTTTTGCTTCTCCAGGGGATCTTCCCAACCCGGGGATCAAACCCAGGTCTCTCACATTGCAGGCAGATTCTTTACCAGCTGAGCCACAAGGGAAGCCCAAGAATACTGGAGTGGGTAGCCTATCCCTTCTCCAGTGGATCTTTCCAACCCAGGAATCAAACCGGGGTCTCCTGCATTGCAGGCAAATTCTTCATCAACTGAATTTTCTGGGAAGCCCTATGCCATTACANAAGCCCAAGAATACTGGAGTGGGTAGCCTATCCCTTCTCCAGTGGATCTTTCCAACCCAGGAATCAAACCGGGGTCTCCTGCATTGCAGGCAAATTCTTCATCAACTGAATTTTCTGGGAAGCCCTATGCCATTACAGAGTTACATGTAAAAGAATGAAACCAGAATACTCCCCAACACCCAAAACAAACAAACAAACTCACAATGGACGGAAGACCCAAGTGTAAGGCTGGGTTTTCCTAGAGGAAAATATAGGCAGAATACTCTGACATAAATTGCAGCAAGATTTACTTTTTATTTTGTACTGGCGGTATAGCTGATTAAGAAACAATGTTGTGACAGTTTCAGGTGAATAGTAAAGGGATTCAGCCTTACATATATCCATGGGAGATGTAGTTTTTGTTTACAAATACATTGACATATTCAATTCAATTTGGTTCAGTTGCTCAGTCGTGTCCGACTCTTTGCGACCCAACGAACTGCAGCACGCCAGGCCTCCCTGTCCATCACCAACTCCCGGAGTCCACCCAAACCCATGTCCCTTGAGTCAGTGATGCCATCCAACTATCTCATCCTCTGTCGTACCCTTCTCCTCCTGCCCTCAATCTTTCCCAGCATCAGGGTCTTTTCCAATGAGTCAGCTCTNTGATCACACCATCATGGTTATCTGGGTCATGAAGCTCTTTTTTGTACTGTTCTGTGTATTCTTGCCTCCTCTTCTTAGTATCTTCTGCTGAAAATATTAAGATCTGAGGCATACAGTTTTCTCAGTTCTATTTCCTCTGTTATTATATAGGAATCCTATTGATGTAAAGTGTGAGGGAAGAGAAGTATTCTATAATCTTACGATTAGCTGTCAGTCCTTCAGAGAGCCTGGACTCCTGGGCTATGACCTATAAGTGCTTTTTGTTTCGTCTTGTTTTTCTCTGCCTTTACATGAGGCAGGAGTGCTAGCACAGGCTGGAATCTGGTATTTCCCTACCTCCAGGTCAGTTAAGGTTTGATATAAATCAGTGTGTTAGACTCTGTTAAAATAGTTTCTCTTAAAGGGAGGCCTTGTTAAAAAGAACAGAATGCTCCGGTGTACTTAGAAATGGTTTCTTGAGATTTTTCTCTAATATTAACTGTGAGATCTTGATATACCTTCTGGAGGGAAAACTCACAAATGTGAGTGTGCCCTCAAATGCTGAGCCTCTCTGGAGTTTTTAACTCTCGGAACTGTCCACACTGAGCTTTCAGCAATTCATCATTTAGAGTTCAGGTTTTCCTGCTCTAGTCCTGGGTCCTGGGAAGGTTTTTTGTTTAACTTATGTTTCTTTATATCTGCCTGTATGTCTCTCTCCAATTCTGAGAATATCTGTGTGCCCTGTGACCTCAATTCTCAGATGGATCTAAATTGCTGATTTTTAGTTTGTTCGGCTTTTTTCGTGAGGATGGGAATGATGACTTCCAAGCTCCTTATGTACTGAGTTCAGAACAGTTTTCCTCAAATGCTATCATTTTTAGAAACAGATATTTTAACTTCCGTTTTCTTTAAATAGTAAGTACAGTGGTTGAAAATAGACTTCTAGCGTTTCCAGCCCTGGACGGCTTTCGGGATCAGTTTCTGCTCACTGTTGTCGGCTCGGTATTGGTCCCCACGCCTGTTACCCTTTTTACTTACACGACTGAAAGCTGTTCTGTGTCTCTCATGGCCTTTGAGAGTTATCTGTTTAGGCTTTCTGAGGCCCTGCATGAAGATACCAGCATCCAGAGCTTATCTGCGTTTGCCTTGATTATCTCGTGTCTTTCGTCATGCAGTTCATGTTTCTCCATTTCCTCCAGCGGGCCTCTCTGGTGGCTCAGATAGTGAAGAACCTGCCTGCAGTGCGGGAGACCCAGGTTCAGGCCCTGGATTGGGAAGATCCCCTGGAGAAGGAGTGGCTCCCCACTCCAGTGTTCTTGTCTGGAGAATTCCACAGGCAGAGGAGACTGGTGGGCTAGACCATGGGGTTGCAAAGAGTTGGGCAGAACTGAGCAACTAACACAGTTACCCTGGGAGTTTGTTGTATTCCTTTGGTGGTGTCAAGTTTTCCCGGTTTTTCTTGATCCCTGTAGCCTTGTGTGAACTTATGGACTGAGTTCAGTAAGGAGAGACCTTCACCGGGGGTGGGGCTGCACTGTGACTCGTCTGGGGGTGCAGGGCACCAAGAGCAGGGGCATGCAGGGGTTCCAGCTAGGGAAGGTGTGACGTCTCCCCAGCTCAGGCAGCTGGGGGCCACACTGAGCACTGTGTGATTCTTTTCAAGGGAGCCATTGCGGGGGGGGTGGTCCACAGTGGCTGTCAGAGGTGCTGGGCTCCACAGCAGCACTCGAGAGCCAGAGACCAGACAGCCGGGAGTGGGGGGTGTGCACACGCTCGATCGCCGGGGCCTGGCTGCAGATGTTCGTGTAGCAGCGAGGGCCGGGTGCAGACCCACTCAGGGGCAAGGGCTGGGGCCGTCACCAGGGGTCCAGGCCGCCTTCAGGCTCAGTAGCAGCTGGGGGGCCCTGGCTATAAGCACACACCCATGCCGCTGCAGTTTCTCACCCAGGGACTCGTGATGGGAGTCTGGACGGCAGTGTGCAGGGACACAGCTGCAGGGGCTAGCTGCCAGTGAACCCAGGGGTGCCCTCCAGTGGCAGGAGTCAGGGCTGGGTCCATCCAGGCTCCCAGACATCTGCGGTGGTGGAGGGTGTGGGCTGTCAGTGCGCACTCCTGGGCTCCTGGGGACAGCCAAGAATACGTGGTACTGGGAGTCATCGGTGAGTTTTTACAAGGGTGTCTTATGTGCCCACAGCTGGGAAGGCTGGAGCTGGCTGCCCCTGTGGGCATCCTGGGCTCTGGAGAAAGGAGACGAGAGGGAGTCAGGCGTGACTCTTGGCAGCCAGCATCTGCAAAGGTGAAGACCTGTGAGGAGACAACTTCAGCAGTGAAATCTGATGGGTATCCGGGATGGCCATACTGACTGTTGGTTTCCTCACAGGCGAAGCTCTCGGGATCCTCTGCAGAGCATTCTCCTGGGGTCTGTAGCAAGGTTCCTGGTGACAAAAGTTGGGGGTGTGTGCAGTATCCAAAGAGGCCACTGAGGTCCTTTGGAGACTACTGGAAACTGTGGAAGAGCAGGCCACAGTGGCTCCTACTGTGTGGCTGATAGTGGTGACCCCTGCCCATCTTGTTCCTAGCCTTTTCTAGATATCTCAGCTCTGAAACTCCAATACTTTGGCCATCTGATGGGAAACACTCATTTGAAAAGACCCTGATGCTGGGAAAGATTAAGGGCAGGAGGGGAAGGGGACGACAGAGGATGAGATGGTTGGATGGCATCACCGATTCAGTGGACGAGTTTGGGTAAACTATGGAAGTTGGTGCGTGCTGCAGTCCATGGGGTCACAAAGAGTCGGACACGACTGAGCGACTGAACTGAACTGAACTGAATGGGGTGAAATCAAAGCAGGTTCTTTGTGCAGTGCCCTGAAAAGTGGAGATGGTGGTTGCTCACCGCACTCTCCCTCTGCTGGCCAAGGAAACTGTTTGTGAGTTGGGAGTTTCCTATTGGCACTGAGCGGTGCTGGCCGGGGGCATGGGATGGTGCAGGCAAAGAGGAGCCGTCCTTTCTATACCTGGTGTGTGTGGTATGCTCAGGTTTTTTGGTTTGTTTCACTGTGTTGCAGCAGCTTCTTTTCTTTTCTTTTTTTTTTTTGCAGAAGTTTTTTAACTGGACTTGTGAGCTCTCCCAGAGCTGTTTTCAGTCACGGATAAGCTATCTAGTTCTTTGCTGGGGGATGGAGGCTGGGGGCTCCTACTCTGCCATCTTGGTGAAGTCACTGCCCCATTTCTTTAACACTTTAAGGAAAACATTCAAAAATATCTTGTCCAGCAGTTTTTTCTTAGCTAGAGAATTAGCTCAAATAACCTGGTGTGCCATTACTATTCAATAGAAACCAAAGTCCTCTGTATGTTTTCAAACTATTCCTTGGTTACTCGTTTGAACTTTGGTTCAAGGGTGTGTCAGTATATGTTTTCCACCTGCCCTCAAAACCTATTTTTAAAACCATTTAAAGTCGGAATTCTTTAGAGCAAAGTCTAGACAGGCAGCTTAGTCTCTGCTGCTGCTTATCCATCTATACAGAGAAGGGGACGAATACAACTCCAGAGATCTGGTCTACTTGACTAGTTCTGATCCTGGGCAGGGGGTGGGAGGGAGGAGGAGCTCTGACCTCACTTGGGTGGTCCAGTTGAAGATCTGGTCCTATAGGCATGAGATTTCAAAGGCACCAAATCATCCTCTTCACCCTCAGACTTTTATTCCACTGAGGATTTTTCTCTCTTGGATCATTGCTGACTTTCCAGTTTTCTTTGTCTTTCTCGGATCTACATTGTCTCTTTAGAATACCAGTTTTTTTTTTTTTTTTTTTTGTTGTTGTTTTCAGACTGTTTCCTAATTTGCTACTTTTTCTCTCTGAACTACATCAGGAGTCAAAAAGGCCTGGATCCAAATGAATGCCTTTCTACTTTCTAGGCAAAAGCACCTTGTTGAGTCATAAACAGTATTTATTGACTGCTTACTCAATAAGTATTTTTACTCATTATCTTGCTGAAACTTTACTCACTTGTCATATAGGATTACCTTGGTTATTTTGAAGATTACTATATATGTGAACGATTTTGTCATAAATGTGCACATTTCAGTTTCATTTTCTTGTTTTATTTAAGTGGCTTCTCTCTTTGGTTCAGTTTGAATCTTTGGGGGTCATTGACCTAAAAGGTTTCAAAGATGAATAAGCTGAGACTCGAGTTTAACTTTTTGAAGTCATACAGGTGACAAGTTAAGTTTAGCTGTGCAAAACGTTGCAGTGATAGTGCAGAGAGTTTCTTTAAGCCTCAATTCCCCAGTGCTAGTATTTCACATGATCTTATAACAGAGATTGAAACTAAGAAATCCATGTTGGTACAATAGGTGGCGCTAGTGATGAAGAATCTGCCTGCCAATCCAGGAGACTCAAGAGATGTGCGTTACATCCCTGGGTGGGAAAGATCCCCTGGAGTAGGAACTGGCAACCCACTCCACTATTCTTGCCTGAGAAATCCCATGGACAGAGGAGCCTGGTGGGCTACAATCCATGGGGTCAAGAGAGTCGGATATGACTGAGCAACTGAGCATAATACTATTGGTTAAGCCAAAAACTGCATTCTGAATTCACCGGTTTTCCCACTGATTTCCTTCCTGCATTCCAGGATCCAGTCCAGGATGCTATGTTGCATTTAGTCTCATGTCTTTTTAGTTCCCTCTAATCTTTGACAGTTCCTGATTTTCCTTCTCTTTTATGATCAGGCTATTTTTGAAGAGCGCAGGTCAGATATTTTGTACAATTTTCCTCAATTTGTGTTTGTCTGATGTTTTCTCATGACTGATTGGGATGATACATTTGGGGTGAAAACCCCTCAGCTATGATATGCCTTCCTCAGTACAGGCAGGCCTCGTTTTATTGTGCTTCCCTCTATTGCTCTTCGCAGATATTGTATGCTTTACAAATTGAAGGTTTGTGGCAACCTGCACCAAGCAAGTCTATCGGAATATTTTTTTCAGCAGCATTTCCTCACTTTGCTCTCTGTCACATTTTGGTGATTCTTTCAATATTTTAACTTTTTCATTATTATTATGTTTGATAAGGTGATCTGTGATCCATGATCGCTGATGTTACTATTATGACTTGCTGAAGTCTCAGATGATGGTTAGAATTTCTTTAGCAATATTTTGTAATTAAGGTATATATATGCAGTGTTTTTTTCTAGACATGCTATTGCACACTTAATAGATAGTATAGATATAACAACTTTTAAAAATAATTTTTTATTGAGATATACTTGATGTACAAGTATCACATAAGTTACAGATGTAAAACATAGAGATTCACAGGTTTCAAAGGTTATGCTCCTTTTATAATTATTTTTAATGTTAGCTATGTTCCCTGTGTTGTATGATAGATCATCTTAGCTTATTTATTTTATGCATACCTCTTAACCCCCGACCCCTGTCTTGCCCTTTCCTCTCCTCATTGTTAATCACTAGTTTTTTCTCTACATCTGTGATAGACATAACTTTCATATGCATTGGGAAACCAAAAAATTTGTGTGCCCTGCAATACTGCAATATTGGCTTTATTGTGATGGTCTAGAGCTGAATAGGAGAAGACAATGGCAGCCCACTCCAGTCCTCTTGCCTGGAAAATCGCATGGATGGAGGAACCTGGTAAGCTGTAGTCCATGGGGTCGCTAGGAGTTGGACATGACTGAGCAACTTCATTTTCACTTTCATGCATTGGAGAAGGAAATGGCAACCCACTCCAGTATTCTTGCCTGGAGAATCCCAGGGATTGGGGAGCCTGGTGGGCTGCTGTCTATGGGGTCACACAGAGTTGGACACGACTGAAGCGACTTAGCAGTAACAGCAGCAACAGAGCTGAATACACAATGTCTCCAAGGTAAGCTTATGCATCATACCAAGGAGTACAAGATATATGTGTTATAACTGGGGATGTTGACTTTGACCGTTTGATTAAAGTTGTGTCTACGAGGCTTTTCCCTGAAAAGGTATCATTTTCCTTTTATAAATATATATTTTGGGGAAGATACTTTCCTTGTTTCTCCATAAAATTTTACCCACTAATTTTAGCATCCACGGATTGCTTCCTGTATATTTTATGTTTTATAGAGTGCACTTGTCTGGAACTGGAATGGTATCAGATTTTCACATTCTGCCTGAGGGACCAAGTTGACGATATGGGCCAGTTTCAGTTGAGATCAGAAGAAGGTTGATACATGAGTTTGAACCGTTATGGAAAAGTGATGTGTCAGAGTAGGGTGTAATCTGGAAATACAGATAACAAGTACAGGTGAAACCAAGGTGCAACTGGCATGCATTGCTAAGATGAGGCTGTCACAATAACAGAGAAATAAAGGAAACTTGGAAAAGACTTAGAACCTAAAGGCATGCAAAATAATAAAGGCAACCACTCAATTTGAATATAAGGGTAGAAGGTGAGTGACTGGAACCAGCTATGTGCTGTGAAAGGTGTGCTAAAGGGGAAAAGGTGTTTGCCAAGGGGAAAGAGTATACAAGGGCTTTGGTAGAGCTGCATTGTAATCAATTAACAGGAGATTTTGTAATAACAGAGAAGCAGTCAATTTAAGCAGATATTGTAATTATTCATGGAGGATGGTTACTTTGTCATATCCATTACGAGATGACTAATTGGAACCTAATCGTCATTGTTCTTGTTTTGCTTTACACATCCATTATTTCTTCCCCTTTCTTCTCTTTCCTTTCTCCTCTCAGAGAGGGACTCTAATGGGATGAGGAACACGATGACCCCAAGGGGACATCACAGAATAATTCCCCACTCTGCTTCCTTCTCTGGATAGAGAATGCTTTGATAGGAGAAGGAGAAATTGTGTTACTATTTCTCATTGTTTCTTAGCTTCCCTTTTCCCACTTCTCTGAAAGAATGGAAGCTGGAGCAGATCCTGTCATTTGTTTGGGAAGTGCCCTGTGAGGTCTAAAAGTTAAACAGAAAACAGAAGAAAGTCAGCCAGAGCAAGGGGGAATCAGGAGGTCAAAAGGCGGGGAGTACAGATCTGCTCAGTCCAGAGATCTGGGACAATCGAATGGCAAGGGATTCTAGGAAGCAGGGTGTGCAACTGTCTGGAGCATCCTTATGGCACATTTCTCAGGATTCCAAGCAATGGGGATAAGCATAGGTGTGGTTGAGGCAGTCCTAACCATACAGATTGAGGCTCCCTCATCAATTTTTCTCTGTACCTTCATGTTGATAATGTTAATCCCAAGATTTTAAGTTTGTTGATAGAGAGTAAGGGTACCCAGGACTATGTGATGGGTACCCCAGTCTCAGAATCTTCCATTTTTTCCATATTGCTCCCAAGTTTGAAAAGACATTTTCTCTGGAGAAGAATAAGATAGCCAGATCAAAGCACCTTAAATTCAATCTGCTTGTCAGGGACAAATAGAATAATTATCTTGGAAACACTTGAGGCTCCGTACTAGTTTTCTATTACCATTTAGCTAATTAGCATGAATAAGCTGCTTTCACTAACACAAGTTTATATTTTACAGAATCTTTAGCTCAGAAGTCTGAAATAACTCCCACAGGACTAAAATCAAGATGTCTGTGGGGCTGTGTTCTTTACCAGAGGCTCTGGGCAAGAATCTGTGTTCATTTCTCTTTGGTTGTTGGCAGAATCCAGTTCCATGAGGTTGTAGGACTGAGGTCTTGGCGATTTCTTTGCTGATTGTTGGACAGGGGTTGTTTTCAGCTCCTAGAGACCACCTGCCTCCCTTCATTCATGGTCCTCCATCATCAAGTCCTTGAACAACACATCAAGTCCTTTCCTCTTTTGCCTTATCTTTCCTGCTTCTTCCTTTGTCACGTTTCTGATTGACTCAAGCTGGAGGGACTTCTTACCTTCTAAGGGCTCAAGTGATTAGACTGTGCCTGAGTGGTTAATCCAGGATAATCTATCTTCAGGGCTCTAACATTTAAATCTTCAAAGTCCTTTTTTGCTCTTTAATAGAATATCAACACAGTCACAGATGCCAGGATTTAAGGTACAGATATTTTTGGTGGGGAGGGACATTATTTGGCCTACCATAAGTTCAAACACAAGAAGAAGGTTTTACAAAGAGTTGGGGGAAGAGATGTGAGGTCAGGCCAAGTCAAGGCCTGCTGCCTGTGATAAACCAAAGGACTCTTGGGAAGATACCACAGGGCAGTACAGAGCTAGCGACTATTAATGGTCTTATTCATTGCTTACATGGACATCATGATGAAACAAAGTAGGACGTCTCGGATATGTCAGTTAGCCAAAGGACTTGATTTCTGTATTTCAGGCGGAACTGAGAAGAGGTCGAAGAATAGAGACAGAGCCCACGTATGGAGCTTAAGGATTGAATTTTCTTTAGGGGTGGTTAAAAGGCCAGGTTCTATAAGGCTGGAATAAAGACATACACCCTAGAAAAGAAGAGTCCTTGGCTGTGGATGAAATATAGCCTTAAAAGTGCTTCTTCCTGTTGGACATCATTTCTAGTGATTTTTCATTTTTAAATCATATTTTTCTTGTCTGAAATTTGGTGATAGTAGCAATTTTATTCTGATGACATGGGATAAGCATCAGATGATACGATGTCTGTAAAGCAAAATTAACATAAACATTTGGTAAGAACCGACTCTGTACCAGGACTGCCCTGGGCATGGCAGGATCCAGAGATGAATGTAACATGGTCCTTGCCTCTGAGGAACTCCCAGGGAATGAAGACAGGAACAGGTGTGAATTTTCATAGAAGGCAATGGCACTGATAGAGGGAAGAAAAACCCAAGGAATCCAGAAGAGAAGCAATCCACTTTTCTAGGTGTGGGAAATGAGGAGTTGACATCTAATCTAGTAGGTTAGTAGTTTTGTTAATACATAGATAGAAATGAAATATGGTGGGGAAGGTAAGAGCATTCCCCAAAATGGAAAAACAAAACTAAAAGCATATATTATGCAAGTGAGAAACAGAATGAAGAAAAGAATATGTTTGTTTTGGGATTTATTAAATTTAAAATTCCCACAAGTTTCCACAGTGTTATTATTCAATAAGAAGTTGGATTTAAGAGTCAGAGACTTGTGAGGGAATGGAACTGGACATAAGGAATTTGAAGTAATTTGCATGCACATAATTGTTGCCATGAGATTGGAAAAACTGCTCAAGAAGGCAAATGTATTGAGTAAAGCAATAATTGGCTGAAGGACAGAAATTTGTGGAATACCAATATTTGAGTGGTGGAGAAAGGAAGATGAAACAGGATATTAAATGGAAGCTTTCACTGAGTTAAGAAAAGAAAATAAGTATAAAAATTGTAAAGCAATATATCAGATCATCAGGCAGAAATTTAAAAGTAAGTGTCTGAGAATGCTTTGCTGAGTTTCATGTCAACAAGGAAAGTATGAAAGGATCTGTAGAGATGGATGGAAGAACTTATGATGGAGGCTTCTTTGGGAAGAATCTATTCTGTGATTTCTATTGTTTCTCACTCTGATCTGTTAGGCAGAGCCTCAAAAGAGATCACTTGGGCAGCTTGGTATGTAAACCTTGTGTTTGGGTGTAGGGTGGCGATCATGTGACATCTAACACATGCCTTAGGAGTCATAATGTGAGTGAGAGGCCAGAGGAAGCGACCTCTGACGGTGGTGATGCGAGACATGATTGCACTTCCTTCTGATAACGTGGCTGAGGTAGGTGCTTCTGGAGAAGGATGGGGAGCTCACAATACAATGTGATATAATGTCATTTAAAGAGTTATTTTGGCCAAGAGACCTTATGTCAGAGAGTGTTCTAGCTCTGGAGGCTTTAGTAGAGGAGCTTCCAAAATACCTACTCGTTTGCTCATGAGAGAGACTCAGCTTTACATTTCTGCCAATCCCAGAGACAGCTGAACCTTCTGAAGACAACACCAGTCAAGAAAGAACCTTCTCATTTCTCTGCTCTCTTTCTTTCATCCTATCCCCAATTCAACTATGGTAAGTTTAAAAAATAGTAACTAGCATGAGGCATTGAAGAAAAAGAGAAAAAATGGAACCTCACCTTCTTTCTTGAAGGTAGTCATTCTGGTTTCAACTGTGACTTATTTGGAGTATGAGGAGCAGAAAGAGGATAATTTAACTTTGAATAAAGGTTAAAATGCCAATTAACAATTTTTAACCAGGAATTTCTAATTTTCAAATTGAGACTCTGTGACTTAACTTATTCTTTGATTTATTTATTTCCTGAGAGTGACTGTCCCAATGTCTTTGCCAGGGACTTGGGAAAGATGCCTTCTAATGAAAAAGCATAAATGGATAAGGAAAGATTCAAATTGTTGCATTTGGAATAGATCCCACAAACTGTGCTTTTCCAAGGATTCAGACAAAGAAAGAGAATAAAAAACTAGAGAAGTCAGTAAGATTAGTGTTGCAGAAATTAAGGGAAAGGAAAGTATCAAAAACAGGGTTGGTGCAGGAGAGAGTTGTTTTCATCCTAACAATGAGGACAATCTGGATAAACTATAAAATTATAGTCTTTTTTGAAATGCCTGTCAGAGAACTGAGGATTTGAAGAATTCTAAATGAATTAAATCCAGAAAGAGATGAGTCCTTTCTGAGAGAAAAGCGTCTCATGGCTGCTTTAATTGCTGAAGACATATTAGAAAATAAAGTGAACCCACCATGGAAGTATAATGAGATGTCAGCCTAACACTTTTTTTTTGCCCATACCATCTAGCATGTGGGACCCTGGCCAGGGATTGAACCCATGCCCCAGCAGTGGAA
This sequence comes from Oreotragus oreotragus, assembly GCA_006410675.1. Classification (NCBI taxonomy): domain Eukaryota; kingdom Metazoa; phylum Chordata; class Mammalia; order Artiodactyla; family Bovidae; genus Oreotragus; species Oreotragus oreotragus. The sequence goes on from SJYX01018449.1 coordinate 416,049, forward strand.
GTGTGGAGTCTTAACCATGGGACCACCAGGGAAGTCTCCTAGCCTAACTCTTAATGAACATTTCATGGCTACATATGGACTGGCATGACAAGGCAGAATCTTGAAAAGCCCCAGTCACAAAGTGATTCTGCATATAACCACCAGATCTTTTCCATGGGCGTTTTCTGTACTATCCTGCCACACCAGGACCATATGCTGAAAGCTGGGGCAGGACCGAAAAACAGAGACAATTACCCTTGAGTGCAAGGTGTATTTTCTAAGGGCAAGGCAGTGGTCCAGCAAGGTGTAGGTAGAAGTGGTAGAAATACCTTTAAGTTCCACTAGATCTTTACCAAATACCAGTACCAAGTGACCCAATACAGCCTGCTGCTGCTAAGGCACTTCAGTCGTGTCCGACTCTGTGCGACCCCGCAGACGGCAGCCCGCCAGGCTGGAGTGGGCTGCCATTTCCTTCTCCAGTGCGTGGAAGTGAAAAGTGAAAGGGAAGTCGCTTAGTTGTGTCCGACTCCTCGTGACCCTATGGACTGCAGCCCACCAGGCTCCTCCATACAGGGGATTTTTCCAGGCAAGAGTACTGGAGTGGCGTGCCATTGCCTTCTCTGCAATAAAGGCTAGATATAAGCTGAAATCAAGATTGCTGGGAGAAATACCAATGACCTCAGATATGCTGATGACACTACCTTAATGGCAGAAACAGAAGAGGGATTAAAGAGCCTCTTGATGAAGGTAAAAGAGAGTGAAAAAGCTGGCTTAAAACTCAACATTCACAAAGCTAAAAATCATGGCATCTAGTCCCATCACTTCATGGCAAATAGATGGGGAAAAAGTGGAAACAGTGACAGATTTCATTTTCTTGGGCTCCAAAATCACTGCAGCCATGAAATTAAAAATGGCTGCTCCTTGGAACAAAAGGTAAGACAAACCTAGATATCATTATTAAAAAGCAGAGACATCACTTTGCCGACAAAGGTTCATATAGTCAAAGNCATGGCAAATAGATGGGGAAAAAGTGGAAACAGTGACAGATTTCATTTTCTTGGGCTCCAAAATCACTGCAGCCATGAAATTAAAAATGGCTGCTCCTTGGAACAAAAGGTAAGACAAACCTAGATATCATTATTAAAAAGCAGAGACATCACTTTGCCGACAAAGGTTCATATAGTCAAAGCTATAATTTTTCCAGTAGTCATGTATGGATGTGAGAATTGGACCATAAAGAAGGCTGAGCACTAACAAAATGATGCTTTTGAACTGTGGTGCTGGAGAAGACTCCTATGACTCCTTGCTGTCCATTGGACAGACAGTCATAGGAGTCTTGCTGTCGAGATCAAACCAGTTAAACCTAAAGGAAATCAACTCTGAAGATTCGTTGGAAGGACTGATTGGAGCTGAAGCTCCAATACTTTGGCCACCTGATGCTAAGAGCCGACTCAGTGGTACAGACCCTGATGCTGGGAAAGACTGAGGGCAAGGGGAGAAGAGAGCAACATAGAATGAGATGGTTGGATGGTCTCACTGACACAATGGATATAAGTTGGAACAAACTCCAGGAAATAGTGAAGGGCAGGGAAGCCTGGGGTGCTGCAGTCCTTGGCATTGCAAAGAGCAGGACACGACTTAGTGACTGAACAACAATATCCTTCTGACACCAGATGGTTTTCCATAAAGAATGCCACAAAGGGTGGGACTGTGGGTAAATCTAAGAGATCTTTATAGCTTCTTTAAACTTCCCTGTTGGACTAAAGACTATCAACATAAAATTTTAACAATGTAAGCTGAGTTGTGAAGAACTGACCACTTGTCCAGTATGTCTTATGGGGCCAGGGATAAGAAATTTACTTGGAGTGATCTAGTGGGGTGAAAGCCAATAAACCATTTTTTATGGTCAGGAGGAGTGTGGCTATGGCCAAGGAAAGGATAAACGCAGGGAGATGGGGCAAATAGCAAACATTTTGAGGAGTATTGGGGGCAATTTTCTGTTACCCAGGTGAATTACAAATATATAGAGAGAAGAGGCCATAATAAGCCTGTGGTGTTGGGTTAGAACTGGAGTGATTGTTATAAACTCATGGTTTTATATCTGTCTCTGTCTGGCAACTGCCTATTGATATACATATAAATGGAGTACACGTGTGCATGCTCAGTTGCTTTAGTCATGTCTGACTCTTTGTGACCGCATGGACTTTATTTAGCCTGGGTCCTTCGTCCATGGGATTTCCCAGGCAAAAATACTGGAGCAAGTTGCCATTTCTCCCTCCAGGGGATCTTCCCAACCCAGGGACTGAACTTGGGTCTCCTGAAGTTCCTGAATTGGCAGGTGGATTCTTTACTGCTGAGCTACCTGGGAAGCCCTGTATGAATGGAGAAATGGAAATATGGATGTTGTGTGTATATATACCCGTGTATTTGCTAACTTTGCCCATCGAGAGGACATAGACTCAGTGATGTGTCAGGAACAATGAGCTCACCTTAATTTTGCTCTCTAATTACCATTTCCAGGATTTCTTGAAGAAATAATCAATTCTTGGAATGGGTTAGGGGACGTACCAGTTGAATCTGCCACATCTCAATGCATCAGAAAGTAAGAAAGTGCTCAAAGAATGTTAAAAGTTATGACAGCAGCATATAAGAGCCTGCTTGTGTGAATTCCTACTGGTTAAAAATGGCAATTTGAGTATTGAAATAAATAGAGATAGTAATAGTAAATAAAATAACAATCCATGTTTCCATATTAATATAAATGAATGAATAAATGGAAGAGAAGGGTAAGCTATATCTTCTGGTAGGATGCCAACCAGTAAATGTAGAAGTGTATAAGCATTTAAAAACCACCATTTCAGTACCATCATAATATTAATTAATTCAGGCAACTATCATCCACAGACATGTAGGTGCTGCTGCTGCTGCTAAGTCACTTCAGTCATGTCTGATTCTATGTGACCCCATAGATGGCAGCCCACCAGGCTCCCCCGTCCCTGGGATTCTCCAGGCAAGAACGCTGGAGTGGGGTGCCATTTCCTTCTCCAATGCAGTAAAGTGGAAAGTGAAAACTGAAAGTGAAGTCACTCAGGCTTGTAGAGCGATTGTCAAAAGTTTGAATAGGAACAAGCGATTGAGGTATCGTCAAAGCATCTCCCACAAAATACTTAGTAATTAACTTTATAGTGGAGTCACCTGGCAGGCTCCATTCTAATCAAGAGATAAACTTTAACATCACCAGTAACAGGACACACAGACATTATGCTTCCTGTTGTGTTTCATAGAGAGGGACACAACATCACTGCTGTGGCATTTCTGCAAAAACAAAACAAAACAAAACAAAAACATAACCTGAAAATAATCATGAGGAAATGTCAAACAGATTCAAATTGAAGGTTTTTCTACAAAGTGACTGGCTGTGTACAGCGATGATTTCTGTTTTTAAAGAAGCAGCCAGTGGGTTGCCAGTGTCCACCGCAGTTCAACATATAAATGGTAAGCTTTCAACAGGCCAAACCGAAAAGAGCAGCGGCCTAGCCAGGCTTAGAGGAGGCCATTTCTTTTCCGTGCATTTTGAACATCCATTAGGAACTTACTTTATGGTTAATGAGCTCCTTGTTTAAGACAAAACCCTTATAAGAGTTAAACTTCATATTCTCACCTTGGTATGAATTTCTTTAATCAGATAATTAAATGCTTTATCTTGGGCACTTCTCAGAATCACAAACTGTGAAAATCTTTTTTTCACCCCCCTTTTAATTAAAAAGCTTTTGGGGTGTGATTATGGGAGCGTGTGGCATTTAGGAGAAAGAAGACATCTAATCAGAGAAGGGGAATGCTTAAGGGCAGCTGAAGGGTAGCTGCTCAGCCTGCACTTGTGAGGAGGATGGGAGGAAAAGTTGAAGATTGGGAGAGGAGAAAGCGCCACCAAAATTTTTGTCTTTTTGCAACCTTTTCTTTTTTTTTCTTTTGTGGACTCAGCTATCTGCCTTCATGCCCTGGAAAATCACCAAAATGGCCATTGTCCTATGGGAAGAAAGTAATTACCAATCCCCTGAACAGAACTAATGGCCAGTCAAGACAGTTTCCGAGAAATAAGTGGTGAGGTTGCAGCAGCCACCCACCCATCTGATCACAGCACTAAAGAAAATCATCTTCATTCAGAGGGGTTGTTGCCCTGTTGGAAACACATGTCTGGAAAGTCATCTGGTCCTAGAAACATCTCACAAAATGCCGCAGAGTCTGGTTTTTTTGCTGGCCTCAGAAATCTATCTCCTCTGGCAATCTGACCATCAGCCATGAAAAGGGAGAAAGACTGTCTCCAAATAGGATCTGAGACACTGAAATCTCAGATAAATAAAAAGCGAAGCAAAGCAAAAAATCCTGCTCTCGGTCACTTAATAATGCTGGCTATGAGCATCTGGGGAGGCCATGCTTTCAGTATGATGAGACAAGAGGTTGTTCTCATCAAACAAAGCTTGGCAGAGAGGAAAATCATGCCTGGGAAGCTTTGCAGTGTCCAAATAGCTTTTGATTTTATTGTCTTAGATTCTGGGAAGCAAGACTCTTATTTGAATGACCGTGGGCAGTTGTCTACAGATCCATTCTCTTGTTCAGTGGGACCCTACAGGGCAGAATGCAGACGCATAGTTACAGCCTAAAGTTCCAGCAATAGAATTTCCTAAATGAGAATGTCATAAGTGTCCTACTGTTGAAAGTCTTAAAGTTAGAATACTGAGGGATGGAGAATAAATGTCAGCATCACTTGGCCATGAGCTTGGGTGAACAACCCCCCTGGTTTTCTTGGGACCCTCCTGGTTTTGAGCTCATGTCTCAAACACCCCCTCAATCTCAGGCTATACAAGATGTCCAGTCACCCACCCACCAGGTCGGCCTCAGGGATTTGTAATTCCTTCTTCAAACCCTAGAATCCTTTCAGTCTGATGCCTGTGTATGTAAGTGCAGTACTGCCTTCATGAACTCTGGGCTTGGTATAACAGCAAACAAAACTTGTGGCATTATTTTGGTTTTGGGGCCAAATGTTGGGCTGGGAGTTGGTGGCTTTACCTATAAACAACTGTGTGACCTTGGGAAAAAAATCTTTCCTCTCTGAATGTTTTATTTTCCCCCAGAGTGAAGAACCTCAGATGGAAGTTTTCTTCCATCATTTAGGGACCAAGGTATTCTGTCTCATTCTCATTAGGAAAAAAAAATTTTTTTTTCAATAATCTCATTATCCCAGTGTGAATAACAGTAAAAATGCACCAAGACTAAAGACTTCTTCCACACTTGCCTCTGCTGAGCCCAGCCAGGCTGTGCTTTTATGGGACATGTCTTGGTAATGGGGTCTTTTTAAGCAGCAACCCCAAAGCATTTGGTGCTAGGTCCCTAAATGATGATCTAGAGATGGAAGATTTCTTCCAACTGTACCACACCCTGGCTTTTTCCTGTGAATTTAAATTGTCTCATGTGAGTCCTAAGAAGATGTTGTTAGATACCAATTCTCTGCTTCTCTGTGTCTATGTGGAGGGGCAAGAGGGTGTTGGGGGAGGCGAGGGAAGTAATTTGATAGAAGCCAAAATAAGGTGTAGAAAGGAGAGCAAAAAAAAAAAAAAGGAGAAATTCTGATCTTTTATTCCGAGGTCAGAGGACATATACATTGATTTACTTACCACTGGAGACTTTTTTTTTTAGGTAGCTAACAAGCAAGCTCTCTGGTTTCCCCACCTTTAGGCCCAGAGACAAAAAGAAGTTTGTCCGAGGTAACACAGGAAAATTATTGTCAGGGTAAGCAGTGGCGATTACATCTCCTGAACTGGGCTGTTTTCCTGCCAAGCTGTGCTAATTGCAAGGTGCCCCTAATTAGAGTAACAGCTCCTTTCTCCTTTCATTTTGAACCAAAGAGGGGAGGCTTATGTCTGATGAAAGAAAACACGGTAGACAGGGAATAATTTTCAGGCTCCTGCCTTCTCACAACTCATTGTCCAACCCTTGGCTTTGTTGACAATTTCAGATACGGGTTAAATACAGCAAGGGGAAGTCAGTGCTACACCTTAAAAATTAATTGTTCAAGTACTAGGTCATTTCAGAGTAATGCACCGTGAAATTATGTTATTCTCCAGAAGGATTTCCATAAAGTTTAACACGCCATGCCACATTTTTTTGCCACTGGAGTTCGTTTTTTTTTTTTTTTTTAAAAAAACATAAAAAGAGTCTTTGGAGCCTAAGGGTGTGTATATCCGTGGTTGCAGAGAAAGCGGGACCAGTTAGACATGATTCTCAGAGCACCAGACGCTTTGGGGTTGCTGCTAAAAAAGACCCCATTACCAAGACTTGTCCCATAAAAGCACAGCCCGGCTGGGCTCAGCGGAGGCAAGTGCGGGAGAAATCATTAGTCTTGGTGCTTTTTTACTGTTATTCACACTGGGATAATGAGATTATTGGAATATTTTTTTTTTCCTAATGAGAATGAGACAGAATACCTTGGTCCCTAAATGATTTAGTCACAGAGGGAACACATTACTCTTCCCTTGATTGCTGTCAGATGCTGGAAAATTGGAATATTATACTGATATTTATCGTGATGGGCAATATTTTTCCTGCCTTCTCAGTGTCAAATGCGATGGGAAAAATATTTGTCTGAAAAGAAGACTCCTTTACAAGGTTTGTAGAAGGAAGACAGATGAGGATGTAGGATGAAAAAACCAGGGGCGGAGGTTAGCAGGCAGGTAATTGGAGGATGGCTTTTTGCTATTTCTTCTTCTTTTTTTTTCATCAGTAAAGCTAGGCCTTGTTTTAATTCCATGGATCCTTCTCTTCTAGTTAGGTCACCAGTGCTTGGGGCTAATTAGACATTGTTTAGATTCAGAATAGAAGGTTAATTTCAAGGGGAAGTGGGTTTGTGTTGGTCTGGAGGTCATTAGTGGCAGCTAGTTAATTTGTGTTTCTTGGAAAGAAACAGCATTCTGGGGAGAGAGAGTTCCTTGTATAGGAAAGAAGGTTTTTGTGCTCTTATTCTCAAGAACCTTTCACTTGAGCCTCGTCAGCCCAGAGTTTATGTAGCTGGTACAGAGTAATCGGGTGTCCTGATATGCTGAGGTTCAGCTCAGGTCTTAAGTGGCTTGTGGCCAGGCAAGATAGAGAGATCCCGGGGTTTAACTGCCACACCACCCTGCCACACCCCTAACTCATCCTCGAGCAGATCTGAGACTTCAAGAAAGCAACCACCACAAGAAATTAACAAGTGCAAACCTCTCTGTCGTCATTACTTGCTGCTATTCAGAAGGAAGGTGTCACAATTTATCTGCATCACAATCAGGAGATTTCAATGATCTCAGCCTAAGGGGTAGAAGAAACTTCACCATGAGCGTTGGTCCTGTGAGTTACAGATATAACTGTTCCTTAGATTATTTGGGGATTCTGCCATAAATAGAGAAATTCAGAATGACCCCTTGTGGTCCTGATCCAGGTAGTTGAGGTGGGGGTGGATTCATCTATATTTTAACAGGCTCCCAAGAGGCTTTCTTGCAGCCAGGGACGCAAACGATGCCTCTTTCAGGAGATGCTTTAAGTGCTTTGGGGAGTTGGGGAGGGGACCAGAAATCAACGTAGAAGACAAAGTCAGAAGGAGTGAGACTCATGACTGTGGCTGCATCACGTGGCCAAACTTTACACCTAGAAGTATCTAGAAGCAGTTTTGCGTCATCAACCAATTTATCATTTTGCACCACTGTTTCCTCTGAGATGAAGAACTGTATCTTTTTACCATGAACCCCTGGAAAGAAAAAATTCCATCATGCCAGGAAAGAGGGCATCCATTTGCCTTAGATGATGTTCAAATTCCAGCTGCTCTATGACATTCACCACCCCCAGCAAAAAATCTCTTCTTCTCTGAAACCAGCATATACCCCTATGGTCAACTTAGTAACGTCCAACTTGTAATATTGTTATTTGTGCCTGTAGTTTCACCCCAGTGGAACTGTATGCAAGTTGAGAGCAGAAAACATATATCTCATTCATCTCTATATATCTCATCCATGAGGATTTCTAGGGAGCCTTGCCTATAAGTGGTGCTCAATCTGTTTGTACCGAATTAAGTGGAGAAAAAGTGCTGCAGAGAGAGATCGCCTCACTCGTGAACGGCCCTCTGGTCATGTACCTTCTCTCCGTCTCTTGCTACTTTCCCCCCCTACCACCCCACCTTCCATCATCCCAGTTTCCCAGATGATGGCTTGTATCTTTTCTTCTTTTATTGCCTTCTCCCCTTCCTTAGCCACTCTGTCATGTCCGACTCTTTGTGAACCCATGGACTGCAGCCCGCCAGGCTCCTCTGTCCATGGAATTTTCCAGGCAAGGATACAAGAATGGATTACATTCTCCTGGAGATCTTCCTGACCCAGGGATTGAACCTGGGTCTCCTGTATTGCAGGTAGATTCTTACCTTCTGAGCCACCCCTTCCTTATTCCTTTTCCTTGCTTAGAGTCACCAATAGGAACATTACTTAGCCCATCACTGGGTCAGTGTTCCTTATTGCTGCTGAGGATCATGATGGAGTTTGGGACTCCAGCATCACCTTGCATCAGAACTCAAATGATTTCCTGGGAGGTAGGGGCTGGTGTATTCTGGTCACGTTCAGTTAGTTTCAAGATAGATTGCACCTCACTTCCAGTAAAACCACTTATTTATAACATATCAATGTATTGACAGAGTCAGAGCGAGACTGTCTTGAGGTGAGATGCAAATTCCAAAGGGGTGAGCACTAATTGTTCAAGTGAGTACTTATTTATTGGTTACGACATAATTACTCTCCTTGGGGTCATGCATTCACCTCCCAGCCACTACTTGGCTATGCCCTTGGGATCAGATGAGGGCAGAGTGTGGTTACTGAGACTCAAACTCCCAAAGCCATCAGCAAGAACCTCCGAGAGAAGGTGGCAGACCCTGATTTCTGAGGGACTTTTGAGTGGTACAAGGGGTGGCTTGGGTCTTGACCCTGCTCTGGAAACTTGCCTGGTCTGGGAGTGTTGCAAAATACTGTGTGGGCCCAGGGTGCGTTTCAAATGATCACAGATGAACACGGACACAGCAGATGAGTGAGGAGCCTGGTCCTGGGAAGTTAGTGCGGGGCTCTGCATTCAGAGATGTGTGACAAGCATCTCCCATTACCTGTCCTCCTTATTTTGTAAGGACCTGAAGCCCCACAATTACACAGCTAGTGATGAACACCCGATGGGTAATGTACGGATATTTTTGAAGCAGATTCATTTAACCTCTATCCATCCAGCCCCAGAGAATAGATACCAGGCTCTGTTTCTGACCGGTAAGCAGTCATTTCCTGGCTGCCTGGCTGAAATCACTCTGGACCCTTTCAGGGACCTGCTGATATCCTTAGGGATCAGGGAAGATGAGACACTTAGGACTCATCTGCCACAGCCTCCCCTGGGGGCTTCGACAGGAAGATGAATAGGTCTAATTTTTCTTTTTTCCCCAACTGAAGCACACTTGCAAGGATCAGCACAAAACTGGAAACCCAGAGGGCTCTTCCGGCTGCAGCAGCCAGCCAGCTGGACCCCAGGCCCACAGCAGTCTGTGCCCACAGCAGACCAGGGTTGGGGCTGGGCTGAGTTTCATTTGCACTGCTGTCTTACATGCTGGCAGCTCTCTCTGGGAGGCTGAAGAGCTGATGCAGGGAAATAGCTGAGCGTGGGAGAAATGGGTTTCCACCAAAGTGATTTGCCCAGTTTTAAAATTGTTTTTTTTATTTCCTTATACATTTTTAAAGCAGATTTATTGCTAGCGAAAGTGTTGTCTGGACAAAGCTCTCTGAGGCTACGCATTTGCTTTTTCTTCTCTTGAATGTTTTAAACCTCTCTAGGTGTTTTGTCTCTCTGACACAGACTGGCAGGGAAACAGTGTAGACAGGCTGGATTCCCAGATCACTGCTATAAAGACTTTGCTGCTTGCTGGCTGCCCTGCATGGTCAGCCCTAGTCCTGCAGCCCCACGCAGCTAGGCGTGCAGCACCAGATGGAGAGAGGGAAGGCAGACCCAGCGAGAACCCTCTCGAAGAGGAGCGAACGGCCCAGAGAGAAGAAAGATGGGGCTGGACCAGCTGGCCAGGAGCCCAGCTCTGAGTAACTCCCCCTATTCAGGGAAAATAAAATCACAGATGAGAACAGTTAGGGGCCAAGAACCAGCTGGAGACAAAGGGGTGTGAGCTTCAGGGAGGGGGCTGTGAGACAAGAAAGGCTCTGCCGAGATGTTTGAAAGTCTGGCCTGCCGTGGACAGCTGCCACCCCAGCTCCAGGCCCCAAGCATTGTCACAAGCCTGGCGAGCTGTGCCGTCTGCTTGGTACCAGGGCCTGGGAGACTGATGAGGCCAGAGAGTCTTCGGTCTCCTGCCCTCCTCATCTTTCAGCCTTGTAGGTTCATCCTTGGCTGCTCGTTGGGTGGGACCAAGATCCCTCCTCTTAGGTGACTGCCAGTCAGCAGAGGAGTGGGAGGAGGGAGAGAAGAAGAGGAAGAGGAGAGGAACGAGGGAGAGAAGGAGAAGGATGTGAGGGAGGGGAGTGGGAGGAGGGAGAGGAGGGAGAGAGGAGAGGGAGGAGGGAGAGGAGGAGAAGGATAGGAAGGAGGAGGAGGGGGAGGAGGGAAAAGAGGGAGAAGAAGAGGAGAGGGAGGAGGGAGAGAAGGAGAGGAGGAGGAGAGGGAGGAGGGAGAGAAGGAGAAGGATGAGAGGGAGGAGGAGCAGGAGGAGGGAGAAGAAGAGTGGGAGGAGGGAGAGGAGAAGGATGAGAGGGAGGAGGAGCAAGAGGAGGGAGAAGAGGGGGAGGAAGAAGAGAGAGAGGAGGGAGAGAAAGAGAAGGCTGCCAGGGAGGAGGAACAGGAAGGGGGAGGAGAGGGATGTGAAGGAGGAGGAAGAAGAGGAGTAGGAGGAGGGAGAAGAAGAGCGGGAGGAGGGAGAAGAAGAGGAGCGGGAGGAAGGAGAGGAGGGAGAGAAGGATACCAGGGAGGAGGAGCAGGCAGAGGAGGGAGAAGAAGGGGAGGAAGAGGAGAGGGAGGGGCGGAGGAGGAGGTGAGAGGCTGTGCGATCCAGTGAGTCTCAGAGCAGAGGCTGCTCCTCCCTGGCATCCTTCTGCCAGCAACTGAACGGGTCTCTCTGGAATGTCTCGGGCTCTCCAAGTTTCGGCTCGTGGTGCAGAAGCATAAACGCACAGCAGGAGGATGGCCAGGGCCTGGCAGTCCCTGCCCGGTCGTGCCTGCCACGTGCTCTGTCCCGGTCTTGATGGACAAGCCGCCCCGGCTTGTGTTCTGGCTGAACTTTTCATCCTGGGAAGATCACACGGCAAGTTCCATGTCAGAGAGCTTTCCTCTGTGCATATCCCGGCTGCCCACCGCTCGGGGAGATGAAAGGCTTCCTCCTCTGCAGCCCTGCTCGGAAACAAGCATACTGCCAAGTGCCCTTTAGTCATTTCTTCCCGTTAACTGGTGACCATCCCTTGATCTGACCTGAGGCTTCCAGGGCACTTTCCTACCTGGATAAAGATAGATGAGGCTGAAAAAGAGTCCTGTGTGGAGAAGGAGGATGTTTACGTTCTCCTAAGCATGTTGTGCAGCACACACATAATACACTCACACACTCACACACACACACACACACACAATACATATGCATGCATGCATTATATAAACATGCACATATATGCATACAATCTATGTGTAAGTGAAATACTTATACAATCTTTAAAATATTCATTCTATGCGTTATATTTTTAAAGTATTTCCATGCCTATTACTACCTTCGATGTGACTCGCCTGGAAGGCTGTGCAATGTCAGAATGCTTGTTTTGGAGAGGAAATAAATGGTCAGAGAGGTTGTGACCTGCATCAGGTCACACAGCTCCTGGGTGGCGTAGCTGGAATTCAAATCTAATTTTCTTTCTTTCTTTCTTTCTTTTTTTTATTTTAACGTAACATTTTACGTTCTTTCCATTGTGTGAGTCTGCCTTTCTCATAGTAGGTGGAAGAATGGGGGTGGGACAGGGTACTTGTAAAAGTGGTTCTTTCATCTTTCCCAGGGAATGCCCTGGAGAGCTCTTTTATCTAATCTAGTTCTTAAAATAGTTATTTAAGATTAAAATTATTCTTCTACAAGCATGTAAATGGTATAGTCAGGATTCGCTGCAGATCTGGTTGACCCTGTAGCTATGCTCTCTCCGTGACTCTGGAAATCAGACAAGGGGACACTCTGCAGGTCAGTGGGGGCAGAAGAGTCCAATGGAAAGGTGTAAGCTTTGTTCTCAGTTAAACCTGGGTCAGAATTCTAGGTCTATCATCTATTAGGCACTTGAGTGAGACACTCACTTTGAGCTTCAATTTCCTCAGCTATGGCAATGGGATTGATAGCGATCCTGCTGTGTGCTCTATAAGGTCGGTCTCTGGCATAGTGTCCTACAAAGTAGGCACTCAATACATGACATCTCTTGACCTTCTGTCTGTGTTCTATCTTTATTACTGATTTGGGTCTAATTCCCTAGTCCTCTGCTGCTGCTGCTGCTGCTGCTGCTAGTCGCTTCAGTCATGTCCGACCCCGTGCCACCCCTAGACAGCAGTCTACCAGGCTCCCCCATCCCTGGGATTCTCCAGGCAAGAACACCGGAGTGGGTTGCCATGTCCCTCTCCAATGCATGAAAGTGAAAAGTGAAAGCGAAGCCGCCCAGTCGCGGCCGACCCCCAGCGACCCCATGGACTGCAGCCCACCAGGCTCCTCCATCCAGGGGATTTTCCAGGCAAGAGTATTGGAGTGGGTTGCCATTGCCTTCTCTGCCCTAGTCCTCACTTAGACCAAATAACCCATATAGATTGAAAAGCTTTGTCTAAGTAAAAACAAGACATTAAGCTCCAGAAGAGGGAGTTGAAGGTAAAACTGAGACTCTAAGGGAGGAAGAGGGAAGTCTGAGAGCAGAGAGGTTCTGAGACCTGTCTTTCTTGGTCCTCTCCTTTCTACTTTATCCAGCTTTCTGCTCAGAAGTGAATGGGACGGCGTGCAGGGGTGGCTTAGAAGCACCCACAGATCCCTCTAGCCCTGCTCTGCATCCCAACCAGCCCAGGGGGGCGCTGTCAATCACGCCTTCCCGCAATGTGCCCCTCCATGCAAGCTGGTGGGCGTTCTTTGGCTTTGTCTTTCTGAATGAGAGAAAAGGGAATAGTAGCTTGAACAGCATATATTGGGGGTGGTGGGAAATTCCACCACAAACCGTCTCCCCTTCCAAGTCAGCAGGCTCCCACCCTCATCCTACCTTTCTGCTCATCCACAGCGCTGTCACAACCTCTGGGCAATAATAGACAAAGACAGTGATTAGTTTACAAACGAAGGGCTCCCCCCCTCTTTCTCTTCTTTGCAGATGCTATATTCCTTTAGAAGGGCTTCCCTGGTGGCTCAGAGGTTAAAGCATCTGCCTGGAATGCGGGAGACCCAGGTTTGATCCCTGGGTCGGGAAGATCCCTAGAGGAGGAAATGGCAACCCACTCCAGTACTCTTGCCTGGAGAATCCCATGGAGGGAGGAGCCTGGTAAGCTACAGTCTTTTCTCTTTTTGTTTCTATTTTACATCAGTTTTTTACTTTTCTGTCTTAAAAAAGTATCACATTTGTTGCCAGCTCCTTCTCTCCTCTGACACATGCAGAAGCTACACCTTTAGGAACTTAATACTGTTTTTCCTCTGATGCACGTGACATCTTAATAATTCTAACAAAAGGGGTGGAGAAATGAAAAGGAGAACAGTGTGACAAAATACTTCTGGGCCATTTTGGAATTAGTGATGTTTTTCAGGAGTGATCAATTACATTACTTAAATGGAGAGCTCAGACTATAAAGAGAAATATAATTAGCGGCAAATGTGGTGAGCTATATAAAGACAGATAGACGGGCCAAGGAACGGGAGCTCATCAATTTTTCCAGTTTCCATCAGGAGGGCAATTGTTTTTCTGTAAGCCTCGATCCCAGTGATTGGAAAGCAACAGCAAGCACACTCTGAGCATTGTCAGTCCTCAAAGGGAAACACATCAGGAGAAAATCAGTGGCTCAGCCTCGGGTCCACCACTGATTACTGGGCAATTCACTTACCCTGACTGTGTCTCAGTTTCCTCCTCTGTATAAGAGGATTACTAACGCCTACTCTTCTTGCCTCCCTGGGAGCTGCTGTGAGGCTTAAATAAACCATATAGATGTGGACATGCTTTGAAAATTCAAAGACCTACATATATACAAAGGAGGATTAAGAATATTATCACTATTTTGAGCTAGATCTTGCAGAATAAGTAGGATTTGACATTCTGGAAATAGATATGAGGGATATCAATTAAAGGATACAGAACAAGGAATACATCAAACCCATGCATTAGTTTGGCTGTAACACAGAATATTGAAACAGAAGAGGAAAATATTACATCCAAAGTGTGGGTTGGAACAAGAACATTAGAGGCTTAGGAGCTGCTGCTTTTTTGCCAAAGCCAGAACAGCCTCTGAGTAGTTCTGGCGGGGAAAATGAGGGTGCAGGCAGCTTTGCAGAAAGATGAAGCTGGGAATGCAGAGCAGAAGGCATTTGTCCGAGGGGAGCTGGTTTAGAAATTTACGGTAAGAAACTAGAGATTGCCTACACCACGGCACTGGGAATGAAAAAAGAGGAATTACTAGGGCAGAACTCACAGGGCTGATGGCAATGCCATGGGAGGAGCTGGGGATATGAGGATACAGGGAGAAATCAGAGATCACTTCAAGGATTCAACTCTGAGTTCCTGGGAGGGTGGCCAAGCTGTTGACAAAATCGAGAATGCCATTGAGGGGCACTTTGTGGGGGGGATGGAAAAGGAAATAAATGTGATAGATCCTGCCAATGTTGATTTTAAAGTGCTGATGTGAGACCCACAGCTAGATACTGCCACTTAAATGGTGAAAATCACCAGACTAGAGCTTAGGAGAGCGGTCAAAGCCTTTTGAAATCCTTAGAAAAGAGGAAAAGCCAGGCATATTAGGATGCTCTATGAAGGGTTTCAGAAGAGACAAGAGAACGGAAGCAAGATTTTCAGCAAGTTTACTGGAGGATGAGGTGGGTGTGTAGCTTTAACTTGCTCATGAAATTTCCTGCTTCCCTTCAAAAGCATCTTTCCTTTCTTCCAAGGACAGGAAAACAGAGGGGGTCAGTATTATCTTCTTCTGTGAGGAAGCAACCTTCTGGCCACAGAGACTGTAAGAATGTTTGCTGAGATGCATTCAATCACCAGTGTGGTACTTGAGACGGAAAGGGATGCGGCTCTGTTGGAGTCCTTTAAAGCCGTGGTCAGCCCCTCTGGCCTTGGGGCGTCTGGGAGATTACTCTGCAGCTAATTAGGAGTCACTCTTGAGGATCAATACCATAGTTTGATTCTCTGTGTCCAGAGCCAGAAAATTAGCTCTTCTCTGAGAATACGAATGGTCTGGGTGGCTGCTTTGTTAATAGAAACCTATGCGCCTCTTGACTCGAGTGTTTTTCACACCAGCAGCTTAGAGATATGGAGCAGACATGGGCTTGCTGTGTCTTCCCTGAAAAACAGTGACAGGCTCGACACTGTCATGGAAGGAAGGAAAGTAATTGTATCAGCACATTAGAAACTACACCCACACAAATTTCCACGTCATGGCTCAAACCTCCACCCCCCAGTTTGCAATGCCAAAGAGGGGCATCTCTGCTTTGGTATCTCCCCGTGCCTGGGTATTCTTTTCATTGCTCTGTTGATGTATGTTCATGTCCATGAGTGTTTATTTTTGAAATCTCAGACACACGTTTTACAGAAAGAGTACCGGCACTTCAGAAGCCATGGATGTTTTGGGTTACTGTTTATCAGGGATGTGGGTCATTGCTGAACATCCTGACAAGACATCATCAGGCTTACAAACCTGTTTCCAAGTGAGATGTTCTAAAGCAATATTTATAGCAAAATTATGACCTCGAGGCATCTAAATGTAATCCACTTTTTAAATCTCATTTTTTCCCTCTGAATCCTTCAATCTAATTAGGCTCACATCAGTATATTATTACAGGGAGTAATCATTCCTTTCTTCTAATAACATTCATGGATAATTTTATTTCTCATTTCCAGCCTCCTACTCCTGTGGTGTAATTAGTGTCTTTGGCACCTCGTGATGCTCAGAATGAGTTGCAGCTGCTAATTGCTAATTGAAAAATTAGAAACTCAGTTAGAAAAAGGATCTAATTAAAATGAAATTAGATAAAATCCCTTCAAACCAGCTCCTTTCTCTCTCACCCTCTTTTCCTTGTTTCTCCTTTCCCCCCTTATGCCTGCATTTTTTTTTTCTTTTCATCACAGAACTATTAGCACTTACAAAATATGTGTAGCTGCTTAAAGTAAAATACCATTTCATATCAGGCTACCCGATGGTCTTTGGGAAGGAACTAGGGAGAGGTTCTGAACAACTGAAATCAGCGTCAGCAGTTGGATTTATTTTTTTTATTTTTTTATTTTTTAGCAGTTGGGTTTCCTTTCTGTTCCTGTTCCAGCTGTGAGACATGAGTTCTACCTTATAAATAAGACTCCAGACTCCCTTTGGAGGACAAGAGTAGGGTCAGCCCCAGGTCCTTTTCCTGTGTGTTTGGTAGGGTCATTGCCAGCCTCATAACTGTGAGCTAGTGAGATTCACTCACTTCTTGTGGCAAATCCATTCTCTATGCGTTATCCCACCTGACAATAAAATAGTAAATTCCCAGGCCTATAGGAGACACAGAATAAACCAGGTGTCTCTTCTGCTTCCACAGTGCTTACAACCTGTTGAGATGGATAGGCATAACAACAGAATAAGAAAAACACATTACCAAATGCAAATTATTCAGCCCTTCAAATGTTTTTGAGTACCTTCTTGCTACATGCCAGGCACTAGTCACACAAAATACACAATGCATATTTCCTATCCACAAGCAATTTTTATCTTGATATACATGAAGAAGTGGTTTATACTATCATATGAAAAAAGGCAAAAATAGCAAATACTTCAGTTGTTGAATTAATGCAGAAATATGGTTTATAAATTCTTGTGGGTCAGTGAGGTTATTAGGGAATACTTAAAAGAAGTGACATGCCCATAGGATTTTGAAGGTTGAGTAGGAGTCCACCAAGAGGACAGGTATTTTAGACAAAAATATCTGTTTCAGAAAAACAGATACATGAAACAATATGATGATTTCTGGAATTATGAATAATTTGGCATTCTGAAGCTCAAAAGTAGTGGGTAGCAGGAGATGAGACTGGGGAAATGGTTAGAGTGAATTACAAAGAATCTTATGTGCTTTTAAGGGTTAAAGGAAAACTGTGCTTGGATATTTGGGGAAAGTTTCTTAGACAATATATGATTTTAATGATAGTAGTATCCATGATAATCACGATGGTGTGATCACTCATCTAGAGCCAGACATCCTGGAATGTGAAGTCAAGTGGGCCTTACAAAGCATCACTATGAACAAAACTAGTGGAGGTGATGGAATTCCAGTTGAGCTATTTCAAATCCTGAAAGATGATGTTGTGAAAGTACTGCATTCAATATGCCAGCAAATTTGGAAAACTCGGCAGTGGCCACAGGACTGGAAAAGGTCAGTTTTCATTCCAATCCCAAAGAAAGGCAATGCCAAAGAATGCTCAAACTACCACACAATTGCACTCATCTCACACGCTAGTAAAGTAATTCTCAAAATTCTCCAAGCCAGGCTTCAGCAATACGTGAAGTGTGAACATCCAGATGTTCAAGCTGGTTTTAGAAAAGGTAGAGGAACTAGAGATCAAATTGCCAACATCTGCTGAATCGTGGAAAAAGCAAGAGAGTTCCAGAAAAACATCTATTTCTGCTTTAATGACTATGCCAAAGCCTTTGACTGTGTGGATCACAATAACCTGTAGACAATTCTGAAAGAGATGGGAATACCAGACCACCTGACCTGCCTCTTGAGAAACCTATATGCAGGTCAGGAAGCAACAGTTCGAACTGGACATGGGACAACAGACTGGCTCCAAATAGGAAAAGGAGAACGTCAAGGCTGTATATTGTCTCCCTGCTTATTTAACGTCTATGCAGAGTACATCCTGAGAGACGCTGGGCTGGAAGAAGCACAAGCTGGAATCAAGATTGCTGGGAGAAATATCAATAACTTCAGATATGCAGAAAGTGAAGAGGAACTAGAAAGCCTCTTGATGAAAGCGAAAGAGGAGAGTGAAAAAGTTGGCTTAAAGCTCCACATTCAGAAGATGAAGATCATGGCATCTGGTCCCATCACTTTATGGGAAATAGATGGGGAAACAGTGGAAACAGTGTCAGACTTTATTTTTCTGGGCTCCAAAATCATTGCAGATGGTGATTGCAGACATGAAATTAAAAGACACTTACTCTTTGGAAGGAAAGTTATGACCAACCTAGATAGCATATTGAAGAGCAGCGCTATTACTCTGCCCACAAAGGTCCGTCTAGTCAAGGCTATGGTTTTTCCAGTGGTCATATATGGATGTGAGAGTTGGACTGTGAAGAAAGCTGAGTGCCAAAGAATTGATACTTTTGAACTGTGGTGTTGGAGAAGACTCTTGAGAGTCCCTTAGACTGCAAGGAGATCCAACCAGTCCATCCTAAAGGAGATCAGTCCTGGGTGTTCATTGGAAGGACTGATGCTGAAGCTGAAACTTCAATAGTTTGGCCACCTCACGTGAAGAGTTGACTCACTGGAAAAGACACTGATGCTGGGAGGGGTTGGGGGCAGGAGGAGAAGGGGACGACAGAGAATGAGATGGCTGGATGGCATCACCGACTCGATGGACATGAGTTTGGGTAGACTCTGGGAGTTGGTGATGGACAGGGAAGCCTGGCATGCTGCGATTCATGGGGTCGCAGAGAGTTGGACATGACTGAGCGACTGAACTGTACTGAACTGAACTGAACTGAGGATCTATGAAGGGCTTCCCAGGTGGCAGGAGTAGTAGAGAACCTGCCTGCCAATGTGGAAGAGATAAGAGATCAGGAAGATCCCCTGGAGGAGGGCTTGGCAACCCATTCCAGTGTTCTTGCCCGGAGAATCCCATGAATAGAGAATCCTGGAGGGCTATAGTCTGTAGTTTTCAAGTTAGACATGACTTAGCAACTGAACCACCAGCACCACCACCACCACCACCACACACACACACACACACACACACACACACACACACAGAAAGTGAATTCAGATTATGATTAAAAGTCAAACAAGGAAGCTTATTTTATAAACAATAAAAATAGCCACTGTCATTGCCTGCCTTCCTTTGCAGATGTGAATACCCAGACTTGGAAAGCTTGAATAATTTATCCAAGGTGACACAGTTAATCTGTGACTTTAGGGGTTTCCACCTCAACACAGCAGCTCTTTTGTCTACACTTGATCAGCCTCTCGCTGTAGGCTCCCAACTCAGGTCAGCGTCCATTGCACGCATCTGCCCTCTATACCTTCTGAAGGAGGCAGCCGAGACCCTGATGACTGGCAGGCACTCTTTTCTTCAGTCCATCGCAGGGGTGGAAATGGATCCTGGCCTTCTTTGACCTGCCAGCCCTTCCTGGATCAGCAAGAGATAGTCATTATCTACTGACCTGCAAGCTGACACGTAGGGAAAGTCATTTCATCCTTTAAGAATTGTCAGTTGCCATAAAGCAAGGAGATAAAAAGGAAAGGGTGGTGGACTCGGGGGTCAAGGGACTACATCCCTGCGTGTCCTGTGGAAGGAGCAAGCCTGGAACAACTAAAACCAGGATTTCATTTGCCAATAATTTAGTGTTTCTGGAAAGCTGCTACATAAATGGTCTATTTTCTACTTTAGGGATAACTACCCGAACAACTCTGAAAATGTAGGTATAAATGTTCTGTTCCTCACAACTTATTCTAAACCCGAAAGATAATGGGATGACAATTTTAAATATGCCTTACCTTCGAGAAGTCCTTCTTCATAACTAACTCATATTTTTCATATTGCAATTCAGTTTACTTCCTTCTAGCTTATCACAATGAATCCTGCTACTTTTAACCAACCTATTATATCTTCTTGAATAATTAAAGTATTCTGCTTTTCTCATGACTCAGCATGCTGAACAAAGTTAAGGTCAGTGGGTGTGGAAATATAAAGTGACGTTAGTGAGTAAGCATTGCATCAGACTACCTGGATTCAGGTCTGAACTCTTCCACCTGCTTGTGCAAGTTGATAAACCCCTCCATCATGATGATGATAGCAAAAGTGACGGCAAGTGTTTATACAATTTGGGGACGAGAAAATGACTTGTAGTCATTCAGCACATGCTTAACATCCCCTTGTTCAGTAAATGTCAGCTATTATTGTTACTGGGCCAGGAGAGTAAAAAGTCTGATAACTGGAAAATTCTGAGAGATAATTTTCTCTCTCTGAAAGAGATGGGAATATGAGACCACCTGACTTGCCTCTTGAGAAATCTATATGCAGGTCAGGAAGCAACAGTTAGAATTGGACATGGAACAACAGACTGGTTCCAAACTGGGAAAGGAGTACGTCAAGGCTGTACATTGTCACCCTGTTTATTTAACCTCTATGCAGAGTACGTCATAAGAAATTCTGGGCTGGAAGAAGCACAAGCTGCAATCAAGATTTCTGGGAGAAATATCAATAACCTCAGATATGCAGATGACACCACCTTTATGGCAGAAAGTGAAGAGGAACTAAAAAGCCTCTTGATGAAAGTGAAAGAGGAGAGTGAAAAAGTTGGCTTAGAGCTCAACATTCAGAAAACGAAGATCATGGCATCTGGTCCCATCACTTCATGGCAAATAGATGGGGAAACGGGAAACAGTGAGAGACTTTATTTTTCTGAGGTCCAAAATCACTGCAGATGGTGACTGTAACTATGAAATTAAGAGACACTTGCTCATTGGAAGACAATTTATGACCAACCTAGACAGCATATTAAAAAGTAGAGACATTACTTTGCCAGCAAAAGTCCATCTAGTTAAGGCTATGGTTTTTGTGGTAATCATGTATGGATGTGAGAATTGTACTATAAAGAAAGCTGAGCACTGAAAAATTGATGATTTTTAACTGTGGTGTGGGAGAAGACTCTTGAGAGTCCCTTGGACTGCAAGGATATCCAACCAGTCAATCCTAAAGGAAATCAGTCCTGAATATTCATTAGAAGGACTGATGTTGAAGCTGAAACTCCAATATTTTGGCTACCTGATGCAAAGAACTGACTCATTTGAAAAGTCTCTGATGCTCAGAAAGACTGAAGGTGGGAGGAGAAGAGGACGACAGAGGATGAGATGGTTGGATGACATCACCAACTCAATGGACATGAGTTTGAATAAACTCCGGGAGTTGGTGATGGACAGGGAGGCCTGGTGTGCTGCAGTCTATGGGTTTGTAAAGAGTTGGATATGACTGAGTGACTGAACTGAACTGATAACTGGATAAGATACAAATAAAAACCATGGGAAGGTTATGATAATCACCTCTTCCTGGAAAAGAAAGTTAAAGAAGGATTTTTCCATATATGCCAATTTACTCCAAGGGGTGTATTTTAGAAACAGTCTAATTGTTTCAAAGGAAGCATTTATGAATTACAAATTGCAATATCCTTGGAATTCAGTAGTGATCAGCTCAAAGCTGGTGAAATAGATTAACTTGCCTGTTTGCCAAACAGTTCTCTTGTATGTTACTTCTTTGCATTTTCCTGTTACATAAAGCATGCTTGCACATTAACACAAATTAATGCAGCATAATACACCAGGGGGAGAAGCCTTTTCTCCACCTTGACCTAAAGTCAATCTTCCCTCAAATAGGTATCTGGGAAACTCCCCAGCTTTTCAGACACTGTGTTCTAAAGGGGAACTGAGTCATTGTACATAGGAAAGATGGTGTTTGAAGCACATCCATTTTTAAAGCGTGATTCTGCTGGACAGGTCAGTTCTTCTGAGGTTCAACTTATTTCCACCTCTCCATGCCCTGCAAACGGTAGCCAAGATGGCAAAGCTATTACTATTCTGCATCACAGCCAAAGGATTTTCAAAGAAAGGTGACTTTGAAGGATGCGAGGTGAAAGTCACTGTCAGCTGGCAGAGCTGGTTGTTTGCAGAGCAGGAATTCACTAGGGGATAGAAGAAAGGCTGGGGGTTTTAAGTCCTTGATATGGCTAAGCTTCCCATCTCAGAGAAACAGGTCATCCTACTAATTATCTGTCATGTCACTCTGGCTTGCCAGAGAAACAGATAATTTCCTTCTCTA
Source organism: Oreotragus oreotragus (assembly GCA_006410675.1). NCBI lineage: Eukaryota > Metazoa > Chordata > Mammalia > Artiodactyla > Bovidae > Oreotragus > Oreotragus oreotragus. The sequence goes on from SJYX01018449.1 coordinate 438,326, forward strand.
GGTTTTTCAAATCCATTTATAGTTGTGAAAAACCCTTCCCACCCTGTCTTTCAGAGATTCTAGGAACAAGAGCAAAGGTGATGACCACTGGAACAATTTTCTTCAAGGACTTTTGAGAATGTTAATATCTTTGCAGGAAGGCAGATGCTCTAACTCAGTCACCACCATACCTTTAGGGGAATAGATGCAGCTTTATGGTTTCAAGCTACTTGGAGGCAGAAATGAAACAGTGCTAAGGGAAACATACTCAAGGGGAATAATATACTGTATTATGAGATCTGGGTAAATGTGCATAGGATCTGAAGAGTCTGGCCCAAGGCCTACCAATATCAAATATTCAAATAATCTAGATTCTATTACGTGCAAACACGTTCAATCATATAACCTGGTATAAAATCTGTAAGAGAGAAATAGTCGTACGATTTGCAGAGAGAAAACACGACTCCTAGGAGGTCTAATAAGACTTTGGTGAATTCACCAAGCTTTAGAGATTACCTCTTAGCTTCACAGGTCCAGAGGCTCAATTTTTTTCAGTTTCTTAGAGTTTATCAGGGAGACAGATACCATCAATAATAATACCAGATGTTCAATACATCTGCATCTATTGTGTGCCCTTCTGCCATAAAGGAATGGCAGAGTCCAGGACAAGAGGGAGAGGGAGCCCTTGGAGAGGGCGTCTGGGTACTAGTACTACGTATCTCTGTAGCTTCAGTGTCCAGCCCAATGCCTGGTCTCTAAATGCATTTTGATGGATGGAAATGACCTAGAGATTGGTTGATTGGTTGAGTGGATGAGTGAAGAGATGCGTGAAGAGATGAGAAGGCAGGGAGAAGACAGAAAGAGTGAGGGGCCACGGCAGTGGTCTTGGCTGATATTTACTAGAAAACACTATAAGCTCCTCTCTCTGCTAAGTGTCCTTTTCTAAACCCTCATTGCAACTCCAGGAGGATGGAGGAGTTGCATTTTCCAATGAGGAAGCTGCGGTTTAGAGTAAGGTAACGTGGCTGAGGGCACCCAACTCATAAGTGGTGGGGTCAGAATAAATACACAGGAGATTAAGCCATAAAATGGAAGGTTTTTAATGCCCGATGAGAATAGGACCTCTAGGTTGACACTACAGGTACATTCGCTGGCAAGCATAGCATCTCCCTTTTGACAAGATGCATAAGAAACCAGGTATAATTAGAAGTGTGGAGAATAGCCTCAGAATCAGGAAGTGTCTGTGTGGTTTAACTGTTTAAATCTTGTCTAGTGTCTTCGGGCAATGTCCATAACTGTGGTATACCTGCCACGTGGGTCAAACTCTCATTTGACTCTGAGCACCTTCTCCCCTGGATAATGCTCAGATGGTTCTTTCTTCCATGCCTCTCTTGCTCATCTTTAAAATTTTCTCTACCCTGGTAACCAGAGACTGTTTAATGCTTTTTTCTATATTTCTTAAACACTTTGTGTAGAGTGTATTTGCTCAATTCCTGGGGTGTATCTCAGTGTAATCTACTTAGAGTTTGACTATTTGTAGATGACATGACACTATACATAGAAAATCCTAAAAACATTTTTAGAAAACTACTAGAGCTCATCAATGAATTCACTAATGTTGCAGGATACAAAACTGATATTTAGAAATCTGTTGCATTTCTATACATTATCAGAGAGAAATATCAGAAAGAAAAATTAAGGACACAATCTTATTTACTATAGCATTAAAAAGAATAAAGTACTTAGGAATAATCCACCTAAGGAGGTAAAAGAAACTATAGTTTGGAAAACTATAAAACACTGAGGAAAGAAATTGAGGATAACATGAAGAAATGGAAAGATATACCATGTTCTTGGACTGGAAGAAGTAATATTGTTAAAATGACCATATTGCCCAAGACAGTCTACAGAGTAATACAATTCCTATCTAAATACCCAAGACATTTTTCACAGAACTAGAATAATTTAAAAATTTGTATGGAAACACAGAAGACCCCAGATCTTGAGAAAGAAGAACAAAGCTTGAGTAATCATGTTTCCTGACTTAAAATTATATTACGAAGCTACAGTAATCAAAATAGTATGGTGCTGGCACAGAAACAAACCCATAGATCAATGGATATGTATACACACAATGGAACACCACTTAGCCATAAGAAGCATGAATCTTGTCATTTGCAGCAGCATAGAGGGACCTCAAGGTCCATCAAGGGATATTATGCTAAGTGAAATAAGTCGGACAGAGAAAGACAAACACTGCGTGATATCACTTACATATGGAATATAAACATATAACAAGCTACTGACTGTAACCAAAAGGAAGCAGACTCACAGAGACAGAGAGCAAGCTAGATGGTTACCAGGGGGGAGAGGGAAAGGGGAAGGGGAAGTTTAGGATGGGGGACTTAGAGGTACATACTGTTATGTGTGAAATAAATGACAAGGACATATTTTATAGCCCAAGGAATATAAACAATACTTCATAAAAGTGATATATGGAGCATAACCTTTAAAAATTGTGAATCACTATATTGTACACTTGTAACACGTAATACTGTGTACTGACTACTTCAGTAAAAAATATATAGTGCTCAGTAAGTGCTGGTTCATGGGGAAGGAAAGTGATTTGCTTAGCTGGGTGAAGCCAGGTCTCCTGATCCTAGCCTGGAGCTTTTCCACAGTATTATACTCACTGGATGAGTGAATTAATATCATTTCACAAAGTCTTATATCTATCAAATTAAAGTTGTTTTTAATGAGATGTGTCATGGTTTTTTTTAAATGCTCCATGAGTTCAGCGGAACAAGGGGCTTTTTAGCTTTAAATGTTGTATGCCTGCTCTCCCTGATCTTTCCCAGCCAAGGACTGATCCAGCCTGCTGGCCCCCAGTACTTAGTGCTGAATTTGAATGGGTCTCTGTCCTGTGGATTATATACTTTGGAACTCCACTATAAATCATATCAACAACTCCTTATGTGAAGTAAGCAGCCACCAAGTGCACACATCTCTTAAATCCACATACCTTCCCAATATATCTATTTTGACAACAAAATGTCAAGATTACTAGGTGTTCTGGACACCTGTCAGTCCCACAGTTAATCACAAATGCTCCCTTCTGTAGCAAGAATCTTCACACAAGCCCTTCTTAAGCTTGCAGGACTTTGAAGGCAAAGTGATGACACCAGAAATTCTGGGGAGGCTGAGTGTCTTCTGAGATTTTTTTTTCCCCCAGAGAGGAAGCTGGATGAAAATATGACTTACTAGGAAAGGTAACTGTTGAATCATTTTCCATAAAACACAAGGAGTTATTTACAGGGACTTTGTCCTTAAGGGAGGAACAGAGCCCATTTGTTCCATGATAAATACATATATTAAGGAAAGAAGCCCTCATTTTCCTATCCCTTTCCAGCCACACACACACACACACACATACACACACACGCACACCTCCAGTGGAAAGTCTAAGAACTAATCAAGGCAGATGCTTTACGATCTGAGCCACCAGGGAAGTCCAATCAAGGTAGACTTACAGCTAAATAGGCCTTGCCATCATTTTCTTCCTATATTTTTTTCTATTTCTGGGTAATGTGTCCTATGAGCTCCCTAAGTACTTCATTATCTACTTATTTTCTTGATTCAACTTCTACTCTGGCTAGCAATTTCATTGGTACAGCTTAAAATTCCTTTTAATGGTTTCTTTTAACTCATTTAAAAACATCTCCCTTTCCCAGTTCTTCCATGCTAGACTTGGCTTTCCCCTAAAGTAATCTCAGTGGTAGCCAATTAAGGTCAATATATATTAAATATACCACCAATCAGAGCTTATAATGAGAATCCATTCATTTATTAGGTTTGTTTTAAATTAAGTGGAATGATTAATAGGAGGGACAGAGCGTTGAAGATCACTGTCTAAATTCCTCCAGCCAAGAGCAAGAGGGGAGTCCCTAATGTGTGTGGAGATGTTTTTAAGTTCGCACAATCTGAGGAAGTCAGCTTAGGTGAATGAGCACTGCTCAACCAGTTCCTGGGTTTGGATCAAGCTAGCCGCTAGTGTATCTAGTGTTCCCTTCACAAGTATAGGACCCCAGGGAAAATGTACCAAGTGAAGGCTCACACACTATGCATCTGTGTACCTAAATATCCTAAGCCCGAGTAACAAGCCATGAAATGAACTATGTTTTAACAGTCTACACTGACAATGATATTTAAATAAGTAGAAGACCAGGTTTTCATCTAGAATTCTTAGACCTTCTTAGAGTTGGTGAACGTGATAGCATGGGAGTGTGGTCTGTGGCCCTCTTTTTTTTCCCACTCTGGATCTGACTTGCACTGCGTGGGTTCCTGTGAGCCTCCAGGTGATGTCATAACCTGCCCACCAAGTTCTGTCCAATCTTCGCCAGCAAACCTCTCTCTTCCCCTCAATTTGAGGTGCGGGAAAGCAGAACGCCTGGAATAAAGGCTCATCTACATTCTGGACGTGAACCTGAAGCTGATTGCGTGGGGGGCTGGGAGAGTTAGGTATTCTTGAGTGTGGTTTACATACATGGGGTTGGGAAGCACATACTCTTTGGACAGACATTCCCCTCGGCCCTGTGAACTTCTACCTCCCTGGGGTGAGAGTCACTGGGGAAAAGAGAGAAAGGGAGGCCTTCTAAAGTGTGAAGCCCAGGGTAGAGACTCACTTTGTGGGGCCAAAGGATAGCATTGCTGTTCGAAACTCAGTGGAATTGGGAGGAGTTCCTTTGGAAGGAATGATGCTAAAGCTGAAACTCCAGTACTTTGGCCACCTCATGGGAAGAGTTGACTCATTGGAAAAGACTCTGATGCTGGGAGGGATTGGGAGCAGGAGGAGAAGGGGACTATAGAGGATGAGATGGTTGGATGGCATCGAGGACTCGATGGACATGAGTCTAAGTGAACTCCAGGAGATGGTGATGGACAGGGAGGCCTGGCGTGCTGCGATTCATGGGATCGCAAAGAGTTGGACACGACTGAGCGACTGAACTGAATTGAACTGAATGTGAGAAGAATCGGAGCAGATATTAAATGATTAAGTCTATTTCTATCTAATTTTTTTTTTAGTTTCCATTATTACAAGCAATAACCATTTTTATTAAATTAATAGGCATTATAAACTCACAAGAATTCTCATAAATAATTCAGATGGCTGTGGTTTTAGCTCAAAGAAATCATCTCCCCTCCCTGTGGCATCTCCTCCTCTCCTGCCTCCATTCAACCCACCCTGCATCATAATAACACATACATGTACACACACACATTAACACACACTGATTGTCAGCACACACATGAACACACGGTGCTTGGCAGCAGAGGCAAGTTATCTTGATTGAGCCTTGGAAGTGTAACTCACACAATAAATGTTTCTGATATAGAAGAGCTCTGAGAAATTCTTCTATCCACTCCTCCCCTATGTACAGGGTAAGGACTGAGGTCAAGAGAAGGAGATGACTTGCCCATGCTTTGTTTGTTGACCCTTATTTCTTCAGAGCTGATTGTGACTGTGAAAACAGAAATATTGAGGCCACTGACAGGGGCAATTCTGAGGAAAGCAAAGTAGTCAGGTGTCCCTTGACCAGTGGCTAATGGGGTGATTCACTATGAAATCAACTGTTCATTTCCTTTCCTGTGTTAGAAAACCTCTGTTTACTTGTGGGGGAGGTTAACTAGCCAGAAGCCATGGGCGTGACCTCACTTGGCTCTGGAGAGAGGAGACAGTCTTTGTTGTGGATTCTGTTCTTATTGTGTTTCTAAGAACAGAATCATTCTTGCCCTAAAAGGAGGGCAAAGACTGTGTGTGTGTGTGCGCGTGCGCATGAGGATTATAGAGGTAAAATTTACGTGCAACATAAACCATCAGTTCTGAGCTGTGCCTTATGCTTACAGTCATGACTCCCATCGCCATCATGACATAGACCGTTTCATACCCCAAAACTTCTCTACGCCTTTTTGCAGTCAATACCTGCATCTACCCTCAGCATTCATCAAAGGATCAGCTCTTGGCACCATTGCTGTCCCCTCTCTAAAATTTCATATGAACGTAATCTTATAGTATGTTAATTTTTATGGTGGATTTCTTTCACTTTTGAGAGTCTTCTTTTTGTTGTATGTGTTGTTGTATATGGTAGAAAAGAAAGTGAAAGTTTAGTTGCTCTGTCACATCCTGCGGCTGCTGCTGCTGCTGCTAAGTCGCGTCAGTCACATCCAGCTCTTTGCAATCCCATTGGCTGTAGCCTACCAGACTCCTCCGTCCATGGGATTTTCCAGGCAAGAGTACTGGAGTGGGTTGCCGTTTCCTTCTCCAGAGGATCTTTCCCACCCAAGGATCGAACTCGGATCTCCCGCATTGTAGGAAGACGCTTTACTGTCTGAGCCACCATGGAAGTATATAGTAGAACTTCATCTATCAAACTCCTGGTTAGTATTTAATTGTGCAGACACCTCATAACTTATTTAATCACCAGGTGATGGACATTTGGACTGTCTCCAGTTTTTGAATGAGAAAGAAAAAAAGAAAAAAGAGAGTATCTTCTGACAGTTGGAAGTTGACCTGATTCTCACAGCTGTTATCCTCCTATAGGGTGTAAACAAACTCACAAATACGAAGCAGGCAAGACAGAGACCATGATAAAATGAGACAGAGAGTCTGCTTCATGATGTTGTGTAAGTACAGACAAAAGTAACGTCACCTGCTACCCGCAAAATACTAAGCTTGCTTCCTCTTGGCTAAGATGAGTGACTACTAACTCTTTACTAATTAGAGCTATACGTTCATCTGCCTCCCTATAGATTGATTATTCAGATACCCAATCATAGAACTGACTTCGCTTTCTGACAGCCTCAGTCTAGAGTCAGCCTCTACTTCATTAGGTCACCCCGTCAAGTCACCCAATTAGGATCAGAATCCTATAATTGTTCCTCTTCAATATCTCCCCACCGAGATCCCCCATGGTTCCCCTCGGTGTGTGTGTTGTCACTCACTGTAGTGAGGAATCAGCCCAACGTGTTCAACTACAGACTTGTTCCTGGGAATTTGGGGGTGGACAGCTGTTACTCTATGTTCATGCACAAGTCTTTGCTGTGCACATGTAATTTCTTTCGGATAAATCTGGAGTGGTGGGGGTTAGCGATTGCATTGATAAGTATATGCCTAACTTGGTAAAAAGACGTTGGCAAATTGTTTCTCAAAGTGTTTGCAGGCTTCTGTGTTTGCATCAAGGATGTATAAGTGCTTCAGCTGCCTCTCCTCCCTAGTACTTCTTTTCCATCAATTTGACCTCTTGTGTGGCTAGGTATCACACTGCAGTTTTATCTGCTTTCCTGTTCACTAATTATATTAAATATCTTTTAACATACTAATAGGGATTTGCACATCTTTTTTTTAGTGAAATAGCTTCCACACAATCTAGAAATTGTATTGTATTTTATTGTGTTCTAATAATTGTCAGAATCCTTTAGATAATTTGAATTCAACTATTTTATCAGCTATAGTTTGCAAATATTTCTCCTAGTCTGCAGTTTACCTTTGTATTTTCTTAGTGATCTTTTCTGAAAAGCATACTTTAAAAATGCTTAGTAATAGTATTTTATTATTTTTTGTTTGTGTTTGGTTTGACTTTCTGTGCCCTAAGATACCTTTGTTTACCTGAAGTGGTAAAGATTTTCTTCTATTATTTTTCCAAAAGTTTTAAAAAGTCTGTATGTACTTATTTTATTTTACAGCATATTTTATTTCATATTCACCACATTTTAATTACTCAATAACCCCAAATGGCTGGCTGTAACCATACTAGACAGTTCAAGACTTGAGAGGCATCAGTATTATAGATCTCTTCAAAGAATCAGCTTGTAAATCTTTGATTTTATCTATTGCTATTTTTTCAGTTTCACTTATTTCTACTCTCATCTTTTAAATTTTTGCTCTCCTGCAATTTTGGGTTTAATAATTTAGTTTTAAAAAGTCTGTATGTACTTATTTTATTTTACAGCATATTTTATTTCATATTTACCACATTTTAATTACTCAATAACCCCAAATGGCTGGCTGTAACCATACTGGACAGTTCAAGACTTGAGAGGCATCAGTATTATAGATCTCTTCAAAGAATCAGCTTGTAAATCTTTGATTTTATCTATCGCTATTTTTTCAGTTTCACTTATTTCTACTCTCATCTTTTAAATTTTTGCTCTCCTGCAATTTTGGGTTTAATGATTTGTTCTTTGCCTTGTTTCTAAAGGAAAAAAATATGTAATTGATTTGAGATTTTTTTCTTTTATATAACACTTTATTTAATATATTTCACTTTCATTTACAAATCTTTCAAAATATATCCTGATTTTCCTTTTGATTTCTTCTTTCACCCATATGTTATTTAGAAGTGCATTTTTTGTTTTCAAACACTTGGGAATTTTCTAAATAGCTGTTTGTTAATCACTTCTATTTCATTCTACCATCAGAGAACGTACGATTTTAATTTTCTTAAATGTACTGATACACATTTATGGCTCAAAATATAGTTTATCCCATGAATGTTCCATGTATACATAGAAGAATAATAGGAACATTTACCGCTATTGTGTACTCTGCTGCTAAGTCACTTCAGTCGTGTCTGACTCTGTGCGACCTCCTAGATGGCAGCCCACCAGGCTCCCCCATCCCTGGGATTCTCCAGGCAAGAACACTGGAGTGGGTTGCCATTTCCTTCTCCAATGCATGAAAGTGAAAAGTGAAAGGGAAGTCGCTCAGTCCTGTTCGACTCTTCGCGACCTGACAGACTGCAGCCTACCAGGCTCCTCTGTCCATGGGATTTTCCAGGCAAGAGTACTGGAGTGGGGTGCCGTCGCCTAGTTTTTAAATTTTAGAAATCATTCATAGAATTTATATGGAATGAAAGTGAATGAATTTATCTGGAATGAAAGCAAACTACCCCCCAGAAGGCTATATGGCTTCTGAGATAACCAGTACTTTTGGTACTGTTTTAAGGTGTGGGAAGAAGACAAAATCAGCAACGTTCCTGAAACAACTGCTCAATTACTTTGAGTCTTGCATCATACATCCTCAGTCTGTTGTAGAATCTGTGGAAAGAGTAGTAGTAGGGCACCATATTGGAGCTAGAGAAAAATTTTAGATTTGTTCAATTCCAAAATCTGGAACAGCTCCTTTCACACTTTCTTCATCTCCCCTACAAAATAATCTTAGATTTTATCACTGAAAACTTTTACAGATGATTGGGAGGGGAGAGAAGGAGTCTACAAAGACTATCATTTAAGGCAACAGATGATTGAAGTCAGTATTTGCTATTTTTTCCAACATATATTTGCTAATTTGGGAAATTAATTATTCTAAAACTATATGGCAGTTCATACAAACAAATTGTGGATAAAGTATTTAGCAGACCTTTGTTAAAGAAAAAAAGTTGAATGCTTTTGTTTATAGAAAGTTTTGTTGGGAATATAGAGTAAAAAGAGGTAAAGCTTCTTTAGTATGTCAAAGATTATAGTCGTTAATTTTAATTACTCTAATCCTTTTAGAAATTAAAGTTTACTGTTCTTCTTTTACATACATTGATGAAAAATATCAGGAGAGAAGAAACAATCATCTAATTGAATTAATTGAGTGCTTTTACCCTTGAGGAAACATTGCATTTTAATTTTCTTTTGTTTAATCATGGTTTTTGAAGTCTATACTATGTTTTTTTTTTTCTTTTAGAGGAAACTGCATCTCTAATACGCATAGATCTATTTATGTGATTGGTTGATTCCTACTGGCTGTTGTCACACACTTCATTTCTGATTCTCTTTATTTTCCTTAACTCCTTGCTTCTTCAGAAGACAGAATGCTGATGTGAAAGCTTTTACAGTTGGAGTCTGCTGACCTGTATCTCAGTTTTAGCTCCTGTTCTTTTTTAGTTGTGTGGTTGTTTGTTGTTGTTCTGTTGCTCAGTCGAGTCCAACTCTTTGTGACCTCATGGACTGCAGCATGCTAGGCTTCCCTGTCCTTCACCATCTCCTGCAGCTTGCTCAAACTCATGTCCATTGAGTTGTTAATGCCATCCAACCATCTTGTCCTCTATCATCCCCTTCTCTTCCTGCCTTCAGTCTTTCCCAGCATCAGGGTCTTTTCCAATAAGTCAGCTCTTCACATCAGTTGACCAAGGTATTGGGACTTCAGCTTCAGTATCAGTCCTTCCAATGAATATTCAGGGTTGATTTCCTTTAGGATTGACTGGTTGGATCTCCTTGCAGGCCAAGGGTCTTCTCCATCACCACAGTTCAAAAGCATCAATTCTTCAGCGTTCAGCCTTCTTTATGGTCCAGTACTCACATCCGTACATGACTACTGTTGTGTCTTGTTGAACTCGCTTAACTTTCTAAGCCCTAGTGTCTATAGTTTGGGGTGGGGGGAGATCAGGGTCTTCAGAATAAGTCATTATTGAAAACCTTTCTAGCTTTTAGAGATAAGTCACTGTTTACAGATTTTTAAGAATTTTTCTCAAACCAGCTTTGAAATCTGTTATGATAGTTCTCCAAAAGGAAATTTTTCTTCAGGTTATAATCCTGTTTAAGAGTATCATCATGTTATAGTTATTTACTGAAATCAAGTTGAGACTGAACTCTGATTTCTAACTTGCATCAGTTCCTTCTACAAAGCTAGATAAAATTATCTTAGAAGTTAACTTCGACTCCAGCCCAGAGTATGGATCCCAGTGTAACAGAATGAGAAATCCCCAAACAGGCTTGCTTATTCTTCTGTTTCTTTTCACTCAACCTTTAAAACCTAGTTTAAATGTTGCCTTCTCATTGAGCATTTCCATTCAAGTTGGAGGTGATTTCTCTTTTCTTTGAGCTGCATATTCATCAAATCGGGCAGTTGTTTGGCGATATAATTGGTGTCCACTGTGGGCACAGCTGAATGTGATTCTCCTAGTGCTATAGCTCTGGCATTCAGTTTTTGGTGAATCAACCTTAGACTTTGATGTTAAATAAACCCTGGTAATGATGCAGATGAGGCAGAGCTAGGAACTGGTAAGGTGATCTGACAGATCATTTGTTAATTAGCTCAACATATTTGACTTCTCTCATTTATTTCTAGGACACTTCTCTCTCATCATGAGTGTGACATGTACTTTTTGGTTTGTTTCCTGGTGGTCATAATAAATTTGGAGTGAAATGGCCATCCTCAATTCAGGGCTCCTTAGTTGGTATTTGTAGGGCAGCAGAATAAAGTCAAGGATGAAGACTATGGCCTTGGAAGAGACTAAAGAAAACTAGGACACTGTAGGCTTGGTTTGGAGTGTGATGATGTTTTACTTTCCAAAATATGTTTAAAAAAAAACTGTCCAGTGTATTTCCTGACATTAATTATGGTGATGAAAACATTGGCATGGCTAATGTTTCTTGAGGTGATGGACAACTCAGTAGCAGCTGAATAGAACAGAAGTCTCATCGACCTGATTGGCTGAGATCTATAACCCATTTGACAGCTGCAGAGGATTACTTCCATTCTCCCCAAGGTATAGGTTATTTCCATGTAAAATAATTCCATCTATGTATTTTAAATGCTATAGTATTATGCATGGATTGATCTAATTGGTTATCAATATCTGTTGCCAAATATTAAAAAGTGAGAGGGATAAACATTAAAATTGCCTTATAGCATCTGTCCTACTCTTTATACCACTGTAGTAGCATGTAGTTTAATCCGGATTGATTCTAAACCTAGGTCCAGGAATGGCAAACTAATGGAGGTAAACCTATCGTCACTGTGATTTTTAAAAACTGAATTATAATTAATCAAAAATAATTATATTTGTTTCCAATGTGCAGCTTGACTGTGATTAATTCAGGGATGGCTACAGGAAATTAAACTCCATGAAGATATGTAATCTGTTTTGCTCATAGCTGTATTCCCAGTGCTAAGTCTCTTCAGTCATGTCTGACTCTGTGACTCTACAGACTGTAGCCAGGCTCCTCTGTCCCTGGGATTCTCCAGGCAAGAACACTGGAGTGGGTTGCCATTTCCTCTTCCAGGGGATCTTCCTGACCTAGGGATCAAGTCCAGGCCTCCTGCGTTTCAGGTGGATTCTTTATCCACTGAGAATAGTACCTGACATACAGTCGGTAATCAGTGAATATTTGCTGAAAGAAAAAATGAAGCAAGGTAGTCTGATCAAAATGATTTGGGGGCATTTTGTTTGATCCTCAGAATTTGGGGAGAGTCCCTGTTTCCCGTAGATATTATCTTGGAGGCCTGTAGCAAATGTATATGTGGGGCCATGAAAGAAATGCCCAAAGATGAAACTGACATATGGAGGAGCTGCTGCTGCTGCTAAGTCACTTCAGTCGTGTCCAACTCTGTGCAACCCCATAGATGGTAGCCCACCAGGCTCCCCCAGCCCTGGGATTCTCCGGGCAAGAACACTGGAGTGGGTTGCCATTTCCTTCTCCAATCATATGGAGAAGCTACTACTGCTAAGTCACTTCAGTCGTGTCTGACTCTGTGCGACCCCAGAGATGACAGCCCACCAGGCTCCCCTGTCCCTAGGATTCTCCAGGCAAGAACACTGGAGTGGGTTGCCATTTCTTTCTCCAGTATATGGAAGAGAGAGTAGGGCAAAGCTTAGAAAATGAGTGAGAAACAGAGACTCTGTGTTAACCTGTACCNCAGCCCACCAGGCTCCCCTGTCCCTAGGATTCTCCAGGCAAGAACACTGGAGTGGGTTGCCATTTCTTTCTCCAGTATATGGAAGAGAGAGTAGGGCAAAGCTTAGAAAATGAGTGAGAAACAGAGACTCTGTGTTAACCTGTACCTCTGGTTCAAACTGCCTTGAATTAGACGTTTTTAGTTTGACCACGAGCATCCTAAATGATATATTTTGAACAATTCAAGGTATATAACAAAGAACAACTAGCACAATGACTAGCTCTTTTCCTGAGCTAATACTGAGTTTTTAAAACTCAGTATGTATAGGAAAAGAGCTAATCATTGTGCTAGTTGTTCTTTGTTGTATATTTTGAACTGTTCACCATCAGACAATCTTTGACTGAATTAGATTTTTTTGTAAAAACATCAAGACATGTGAACTCTTAATAGTTTTCATGTTCTGGATGAGCCAGACTGCCTTTAAAAAAATCAAATAGTTTTTAAAGTATAATGAATTTTTTCTAAATCCATAGGTGTAGTGAGTGTTACGGGGAAGGCAATGGCACCCCACCCCAGTACTCTTGCCTGGAAAATCCAAAGGACGGAGTGGCCTGGTAGAAGTTTTTCTTCCAAGGAGCAGCATCTATTAATTTCAGAATTAATTCTGGCTGCAGAATTCTGGAATGAGATGCCATTTCCTTCTCCAAGGGGTCTTTCCAATCCAGGGATAGAACCCATCTCCCAGATTGACAGGTGGATTCGTTACCACGGAGCCACCTCCATTGTGCTTGACTAGTTATTCTATCAGTTACTGAAAGAGAAGAGCTGGAATATTCAATAATAATTGTGACTTTGTCTATTCTTTTAGTCCTGTAAGTTTCTGTTGTCTATATTTTGTAGTTCTGTTTTTATGTAAATACACATTTAGAAAAATTGTGCCCTTATGAACAGACTTCATCACTTCCTTGTTTCTGGTAATATAACTGATTCTGAAGTTTACCTTGTCTATATTAGTATAGCATTTCAAACTGTTTTTCCATTAACATTTTTACAGTATGTCTTTTCATTCTTTTAAGCTATATCTCTTTATATAAGGCCCCTTTTATAGTTGGCATACAGTTTGATCTTGATTTTTTATCCATTCTTATAATTTCTGCCTTTTGATTGCAACATGGACTGCATTTGCATTTAATGTTGTTATCAATATAGTTGGGAAGTTGGGTTTAAATCTACCATCTCATTACTTCATTTTCATTTTTTATATCTGTTATTTATTCTGTTTCTGCCTTATTTGTCTCTTTCAGATCAACTGAATTTAAAAAATTAATTTCATTTTATGTCCACTGTGGATTGTTATCGGTAACTAATTTATTTTTTAGTGGTTGCTCTAGATTTGTAGTATACAGTTTTAACTTGTCATAGTCTATCTTTGCTGCTAAGTCACTTCAGTTATGTCTTTAAGTAATATCTTTCAGTTCAGTTCAGTTCAGTTCAGTCACTCAGTCATGTTCGACTCTTTGCGACCCCAAGAATCGCAGCACGCCAGGCCTCCTGGTCCATCACCATCTCCCGGAGTTCACTCAGACTCACATCCATCGAGTCCGTGATGCCATCCAGCCATCTCATCCTCGGTCGTCCCCTTCTCCTCCTGCCCCCAATCCCTCCCAGCATCAGAGTCTTTTTCAATGAGTCAACTCTTCTTCTGAGGTGGCCAAAGTACTGGAGTTGCAGCTTTAGCATCATTCCCTCCAAAGAAATCCCAGGGTTGATCTCCTTCAGAATGGACTGGTTGGATCTCCTTGCAGTCCAAGGAACTCTCAAGAGTCTTCTCCAACACCACAGTTCAAAAGCATCAATTCTTCAGCGCTCAGCCTTCTTCACAATAATATCTTTAAGTAATATCAAATCACTTTCTGTATTGTGTTCAAATCTTTGAATGCTTGACTCTTTTGTCATTCATTTTACTTTCACTTGTGATAAACCTACACGTTGCGTTGTTATATTTGCTTTAAATTGTAAATTGACTCAATGGACATGAACTTGAGCAAGCTCCAGGAGTTGGTGATGGACAGGAAAGCCCAGGATGCTGCAGTCCATGGGGTTGCAAAGAGCTGGACAAGACTGAGCAACTGAACTGAACTGAAATAAATTAAAAAGTGAGATAAAACTCTTTTATGGCTAATTCCATTTTACCATATACAGTGATGTTCATTCCATTGTGTAGAACTAAATCTTATCCTGATATAGTTTTGTTCTGCTTGAAAAATCTCTTTTATCATTTCTTGTAATGCAGGTCAGGTGGTAATAAATTATATCAGCTGTTTGTCTGGAAGAATGTTTATTTCATCTTTTTTTTTGGACGTATAATCAACATACAGCATGGTGTAAGTTTAAGGTATATAGCATACTGATCTGACTTACATACTTCAGGAAATGATTATCAGAAAATTTAATGAACATCCATCATCTCATATAGATACAAAATTAAAGAAATTAAAAAATCTTGTTATAAGAACTTTTAGGATTTACTCTCTTAACAATTTTATATTTAATGTACAACAGTGTGGGTTATGGCTTGCCTCCTGTCTCAGATGGTAAAGAATCTGCCCACAATGCAGGAGACCCAGGTTTAATCCCAGGGTTGGGAAGATACCCTAGAGAAGGGAGTGGCTACACATTCCAGTATTCTTCCTGGAGAATCCCATGAACAGAAGAGCCTGGAGGGCTATAGTCCATGGTGTTGCAGAGTTGGACGTGGCTGAGTAACTAAGCACACAAGTGCTGGTTGTGTTTGTCATTCTGTACATCACCAGTTCCATCGTCATAAGATTTGACCTGAAATATTTGAAAATAGGTTTAGGGTAGCCTTTGGTGTGTGTGCCTGCTAGGCTCCTCTGTCCATGAGGATTCTCCAGGCAAGAATACTGGAGTGGGCTGTCATTCTCTTCTCCAGGGCATCTTCTCGACCCAGGTGTCAAATCCAGATCTCCCACATTGCAGGTGATTCTTTGCTGTCTGAGCCGCCAGTGAAGACTTTGGTGTAGTGCTAATTCATTTCCATTAGGAGAGCAATTCATGCTGAGTACTATCTAACATCCCATGTATTTGGAGTCCTGTCGCTGTAGGTAGTGTAGATTATCCTAATTCTCATTTGATCTTGGATATTGTTCTGACTACGGCTTTCTAGTTGTTCTTTCCCCAGATCATGGTAATCTTCTCCCATGTACTCTCAGAAAGGTACTCAGTCAAGGTCTAAGGGGCCTTTCTTCAGATCTCTGCATATCTCCCAGTGAGTATCTCCTATTATGCAGCCTCGCAAATTGTAGCCACTTCTGTCTTCCTGAACGTTAATCTCCACATCCTCCACTCACCAAAACGACTGAGCTCTAGGTGAGTTTCCCTTCCTTGAACAGTAGCCTGGAAATTGCTTCCAGAAAGTAATCTTGTGCAATCATGCAGACTACCTCAAATATTTTTTCCTCTTAAGATTCGCAGTTGTGTGCTACCTGTGTTTTGATGCCTGAAAATATTTTTTTCCCCCTGATTTTCTGATTGTTTAAGGCAGGTGGTAAATCTTAACACCATTTTTTTTTTCATCACAGAAGCAGAGGTCATTGGTAAACACATTTTGATCAATTTTTTTCTGATAAACTATCAATATTGTTTGACTGTCAGTAAAGACCTATCATTGAAATAAAAGGTGGGAACTGGATAAAAAGCTTTCAAATAGCAGAAATAGGGAAAGGATAATGGATTTGGAGTTTTAAGCATGTGGGCTCTTTCTGTGTGGTCACAAGATTCTTCAGTGACCTGGAAGGACTGAGGTTGTGGGGCTTTGTGTGGAGTTCCTAGTGAGGGCATGGTAACTGTGTTCTTGGGGGGAAAGATCATCAAGGCAGGTGCCATTGTGTAGCCAGGGACATTCTATCTACATGCATCATGAGATCTGAGCACTTTGCAGGATTTCTGTCTTACAATGTTCCAGTCACTGATTCTGGAAAATGACAAGACAACCAGCAGGTTAGGTCAAGAACTTCCATTGCCAAGCCTATCCTTAGAAGTTAGACTAGGGAATATGAATACACCCTTATTACAGAAAGAAGATTGCTTTATTTATTTATTTATTTTTAGAAGATTGCTTTAGAGTTGAGTTGGACTGTTAGCTTTTTCTTTTAAAGTACTTTAATTCTTCCTATGTTGCAGAATGGGGAGAATAGAGGAATAAGTTAATGTATGAGTCTCTTAGGATAGTCTGTCTCACTTTTAAACAAAAGATGGACTAAAGAGGCATATTATTCCTAATAAGAGGTTCATCAGCAGTTTTGAAGACGTTAAGACATTTATCACTTTTAAACTTGAACTATTTGCCTTTCTTTATAATTCTAGTTTTTCATAAAAGATTCAAACCTGCTTATCTATCTGCTTATTTCCAGTCCAAGCTATTTAATTAGCTACTGTTAGGTCAATGTCATATATACATATGTACATAGGATACCTATTTTCTATATAGTAGGTTATGTTAATTTGGCTCCTTTAGGTTGCAGGAAAAGCAGATCTTTGTTTATCTAATTATTCTAATTTACACAATTTTAGTCAAGTTACTAAGAAACTTAGAAAGACAAGAAATCTTCTCAGGACAACTCAGCTAAACACCAGGAAGAATGAGAACATACTTCAACATCCTGTAGTTATGACGGTCCAGTTCAGTCTCTCAGTTGTGTCCATCTCTTTGTGAACCCATGGACTGTAGCTAGCCAGGCTTCCCTGTCCATGACCAACTCCCAGAGCCTACTCAACTCACGTCCATTGAGTCAGTGATGCCATCCAACCATCTCATCCTCTGTGTTCCCCTTCTCCTCCCACCTTTAATCTTTCCCATCATCAAGGTCTTATCCGATGAGATGGTTCTTCACATCAGGTAGCCAAAGTTTTGGAGTTTCAGCTTCAGCATCAGTCCTCCAATGAATATTCAGGACTGATTTCCTTTAGGACGGACTGGTTGGATCTCCTTGCAGTCCAAGGGACTCTCAAGAGTCTTCTGCAACACCACAGTTCAAAAGCATCAATTCTTCGGCGCTCGGCTTTCTTTATAGTCCAACTCTTACATCCATACATGACTATTGGAAAAACAATAGCTTCCACTAGACAAACTTTTGTTGGTAATGTCTCTGCTTTTTAATATACTATCTAGGTTGACCATAACTTTCCTTCCAAGGAGTAAGTGTCTTTTAATTTCATGGCTGCAGTCACCATCTGCAGTGATTTTGGAGCCCCCCAAAATAAAGTCAGCCACTGTTTCCATTGTTTCCCCATCTATTTGCCATGAAGTGATGGGACCAGATGCTATGATCTTAGTTTTCTGAGTGTTGAGTTTTAAGCCAACTTTTTCACTCTCCTCTTTCACTGTCATCAAGAGGCTCTTTAGTTCCTCTTTGCTTTCTGCCATAAGGGTGGTGTCATCTGTGTATCTGAGGTTATTGATATTTCTCCTGGCAATCTTGATTCCAGCTTGTGCTTCATCCAGCCCAGCATTTCACAAG
The DNA here is from genome assembly GCA_006410675.1 of Oreotragus oreotragus. NCBI lineage: Eukaryota > Metazoa > Chordata > Mammalia > Artiodactyla > Bovidae > Oreotragus > Oreotragus oreotragus. The sequence goes on from SJYX01018449.1 coordinate 456,506, forward strand.
ATATATTCTGCATATAAGTTAAATAAGCAGGATGACAATGTACAGCCTTGACGTATTCCTTTCCCGGTTTGGAACCAGTGTGTTGTTCTATTGGAACCAGTGTGTTGTTCNATCTGAGGTTATTGATATTTCTCCTGGCAATCTTGATTCCAGCTTTTGCTTCATCCAGCCCAGCATTTCACAAGATATATTCTGCATATAAGTTAAATAAGCAGGATGACAATGTACAGCCTTGACGTATTCCTTTCCCGGTTTGGAACCAGTGTGTTGTTCTATTGGAACCAGTGTGTTGTTCTATGTCCAGTTCTAACTGTTGCTTCTCGACCTGCATACAGATTTCTCAGGAGGCAGGTCAGGTGGTCTTGGTATGTTCTTGCTAGCTCTTTGATCCTGTGTTACTTCTCACCCAACTGCCCTGCTCTTATAGTTAATAGATGCCTTAGCTTCTCTCTGTCTTTCCTTCTGGTTTTTACCATTCTATGGATTGACCGTCTTTGCTTCCAGTCAGTCTGTAGAAGGCTTCAAGTAGCAGTCAAATAGAAGGTTGGCTTCTACTTATTTATGACTTGATGGCATCACAGTTTCAACTTTCTGCCTTCTCTACATGGAACTCTTCAGCCCATTTCTATTTTCTGTTTAATCTTTTTATGTGGTTTCTCTGGTGGTTCAGTGGTAAAGAAACTGCCTGCAGTGCAGGAGACCCGGGTTCCATTCCTGGTTTGGGAAGATCCCCTGGAGAAGGAAGTGGCCACCCACTCCAGTAGTCTTGCCTGGAGAATTCCATGGACAGAGGAGTCTGGTGGGCTATACAGTTCGTGGGGTCACAACAAGTCAGACATGACTTAATGACTAAACAGCAATCTTTCTATGTTTTAACATGGTTTATGGTTTTTATGTTTTAACAAAGTTCATATGGGCTGAACTCTCTTTCTGGGTTGCATCATAGGCTGCTGATCAGATGATTGCTTTGGAATAAGTACCTCTCCTTGGTCCAGTAGCTTGTCACCACGTCACATGCAGATGTACTATCAAACTGATGGCTCATCCAAAAGGAGCCACTTGGAAAGGCACTGAGATCATTCAGGGCGTGGTAAGATATTCTAGAAGGGGAAGATACAGGTGTCTGACATCTTACACTATCTGCACCATGTGTAGATGTTAAAGACTTTATTGCTGAGTGAGTGAATGAATTAAATAATAAATCTCTTTTACTTTGAGTGGATAAAGAGCAGTTAGCTAGAACATCTTTTACGCTTTAAACGTCCACGTTATTCATCTCAGTCTGCCTTTCCTCACTATGTAACTCAAATTGGAATTGGGTAATTCCAGGCAGGGGAGATCCTTCACTGTTGAGTGAAGTAAGGTGTTTCATTTTCTCTGGCAACCTATCTCCTGGCAGCTAGAGGTCTCATTCCTTATTTGCTTCATAGGGTGGTTGAGGATGAAATGAGATCCTTTATCCAGATTCACCAAACTTGGTGTCAGGGCCATCAGAAGTGCTTCATTCATTGGGCATTGCTTTTCTGTGCTCCTCATTCTTGGCTCATCATTTTGTCATATCCCAAACTCCAAAATTATTTAAAAAAAATGTTTCTTTTCATCTCAGGAGGTTTTCCTTATTCTGTGTGCCATCAGTTGGGCTGGGGACAGTAAACTGATTAAAATAATTATACTAAAAGAGTAGTAATTTTTTCCCCCTCTTCATAAGAATTTTGTTTTTAAAAGAAGAATTTGTTAACTTTGAGGAATTAAACTCAAAATGTATATGCCCCTAACAAATATGAGTTGGTTAAAAGACACCCCTTTCATGAATCTTCAAAGTTAGGAAAATGGCTTGGGAAATACTTATTATGGCTTATTTGGCTTTCTCAATTCAAGCATTGAATAAATTTAATCAATAAACTTAGAGTCAGGCTTAATTTCTACAATTCCTGGAATTCCAAGACCAAGTCTATGCATTATCTTGTTTAAAAACATCAGAATCAGATACTCAAACAAAAATGTGTGGCAAATAAGTTCACAGCATTGTGGTGAGAAATAGTTTGCTATTTTAAGGAGAGGTAAATAAAGACTGGGTTTTCCGAGGTGGCTCAGTGGGATAGAATCCACCTGCCGATGCCGGAGATGCTAGTTCAGTCCCTGGGTCAGGAAGATCCCCTGGAGAAGGAAGTGGCCACCCACTCCAGTATTCTGGCTTGGAGAATCCCATGGACAGAGGAGCCTGCTGGACTACAGTTCATGGGTTCACACAGAGTTGGACATGACTGAGCAACTAAACAACAACAGCGAATAAAGGCTTAGAGACCCTTCCAGTTCAGTAGCTCGGTCATCTCCGACTCTTTGGGACCCCATGAACTGCAGCACACCAGGCCTCCCTGTCCATCACCAACTCCCAGAGTTCACTCAAACTCACGTCCATCGAGTCGGTGATGCTATCCAGCCATCTCATCCTCTGTCGTCCCCTTCTTCTCCTGCCCCCAATCCCTCCCAGCATCAGGGTCTTTTCCAATGAGTCAACTCTTTGCATGAAGTGGCCAAAGTATTGGAGTTTCAGCTTTAGCACCAGTCCTTCCAATGAACACCCAGGACTGATCTCCTTTAAGATGGACTGGTTGGATCCCCTTGCAGTCCAAGGGACTCTCAAGAGTCTTCGCCAACACCACAGTTCAAAAACATAAATTCTTTGGCACTCAGCTTTCTTCACAGTCCAACTCTCACATCCATACATGACCCCTGGAAAAATCATGGCCTTAACTAGATGGACCTTTGTTGGAAAAGTAATGTCTCTGCTTTTTAATATGCTGTCTAGGTTGGTCATAACTTTCCTTCCAAAGAGTAAGCGTCTTTTAATTTCATGGCTGCAATCACCATCTGCAGTGATTTTGGAGCCCAAAAAAATAAAGTCTGACACTGTTTCCACTGTTTCCCCATCTATTTCCCATGAAGTGATGGGACCAGATGCCATGATCTTCGTTTTCTGAATGTTGAGCTTTAAGCCAACTTTTTCACTCTCCTCCTTCACTTTCATCAAGAGGCTTTTTAGTTCCTCTTCACTTTCTGCCATAAGGGTGGTGTCATCTGCATATCTGAGGTTATTGATATTTCTCCCAGCAATCTTGATTCCAGCTTGTGTTTCTTCCAGTCCAGCATTTCTCATGATGTACTCTGCACAGAAGTTAAATAAGCAGGGTGACAATATACAGCCTTGACGTACTCCTTTTCCTATTTGGAACCAGTCTGTTGTTCCATGTCCAATTCTAACTGTTGCTTCCTGACCTGCATATAGGTTTCTCAAGAGGCAGGTCAGGTGGTCTGGTATTCCCATCTCTTTCAGAATTTCCCACAGTTGATTGTGATCCACACAGTCAAAGGCTTTGGCATAGTCAATAAAGCAGAATATACAGCAATATTTTTTTCCCTGATGTGGACCATTTTTAAAGTCTTTATTGAATTTGCTACAATATTGCTTCTGTTTTGTGTTTTGGTTTTTTGGCCATTAGGCATGTGGGATCTTAGCCCCCCCAACCAGGGATTGGACCCATGCTCCTTGCATTAGAAGTTGTTGCTAGTTGCTCAGTTGTGTCTGACTTTTTGAGACCCCATGGACCCCATAGACTCCTCTGTCTATGGAATTTTCCAGGCAAGAATACTGGAGTGTGTTGCTGTTTCTTTCTCCAGGGCATCTTCCCAACGTAGTGATTGAACCTGGGTCTCCTGCATCACAGGCAGATTCTTTACAGTCTGAACCACCAGGGAAGCCCCTTGCATCGGAAGGTGAAGTCTTAACCACTGGACCGCCAGTGAAGTCCTTAAAACAGCATTTGGACAAGATGATCCATAGGCAAGCTCCCTTTTAGTGTTGGTCTTCTAAGACATGGCCCATCATTCAATGATTCTGTTGGCTATTTCTCACTTAGAGGAAGGCAGCAGCTTCGTAATAGAGTTGACTTCTCCCTGGTCCATCCTCTGAGTGCAGTTTCCACATATCTGATCATACTACATTAACTCTTCAGTGTTGCCCACCCCCTTCAGTGTGAAGCCTCAGCACCTAAGCCCAGCACATAAGGCTCTTCCTCACCCGGCCCAAGCCCCTCACCCCCCAGCTCTGTTGCATTCCAACCTGCCTTCTGGTCACACCAGCCTTTGTATAGGTCCCCAAAGTGCCATACACGCTCACATCCTATGCCTCTGCATGTGCCATACCCTCTGCCTAGAACATTCCAGCTTCTTGGCTACTCGTTTTTTTTTTTTTTTATTACTTTATTTTGAAAATTCCGCTGAGTGCTAAATGTCCACCTTTACGATAAACAAGTTCACTAATGACAACTCACACTAAAATAAAACACATTTCTGATATTGGCTCCTCATCTTTAAAGACTAGCTCAGCCACTGTTTCTTTTTTGGACCTTCCCTGACCCATCTCGCTTCTCCTCCATCCTCACTCCCTTTTGGGCTAAGCATCAGTGTGAAAAGTGAAAGTGTTAGTTATTCAACCATGTCCGACTCTTTGTGATCCTTTGGACTATAGTCCACCAGGCTCCTCCATCCATGGGATTTCCCAGGCAAGAAGACTGGAGTGGGTTGCCATTCCTTTCTCAAGGGGATCTTCCTGACCCGGGGATCGAATCCAGGTCTCTGGCATTGCAGGCAGATTCTTTGCTGTCTGAGCCACCAGGGAAGCCCTAAGCATCAGTGGGTCCCCTTTTCTCTATCTAAGCCTGATCATAGGCTTGAATAAAAGGGGTCTCTAATATTTTGGGCACACATTAAGGAGTCTTTGGGAACAATGCTGACAGTAATAAGAAATAGGTCATATGGGGGGGTTTTCTAAATTGAAAGGGGTACGATTATTTGTTGGAAATTTGGTCTAAAATCAAGTTTAAAGAGCATACAAGCCAGAAGGGAAAATAAGAGATTGAGCTAGGAAACAAGAAGACAGCAGAATTCCTATCAATTTGCCAAGATGTTTTTGCTCATTGTTGAGGGCATGGCTTAGTGCCAGGCAGGGAGTGGGTCTTGTACCGAGAGGTCACTGTTCAGAGCATCAGCGGCCAGTTAGGAATGCTCTTGGCCTCTTCTCCTCTCTTCTCTTGGGAAGCTGGAGACTAGAAGAGGCACTGGAAGGGTCAGCCTCTTAGCTGTGGGTCAAATGAGCTCACGGCTGCTGGAGGAAGCGATTCTGACCCGAGCTTCATGAGCTCCTAATCCAAGCTTTGCAACAAAACAAGGAGATCTGAGGCAGATATTAGAAGTTGGAACAAGTGGCCTTGGGGTTAAATTATGGGAATAGACAGGGCAGGACAGTCTGGAGACCCAAGTTCAATTTCTGCATCTGCCAGTGTTAGTTTGATGATGTTGGATGATTTAAACTTCTTGAAACTTTGTTTTCTGTAACATGAGAATTCCAGTAACCATATTTTGCCTACTTCTCAAGCTTGGTATATCAAATGAGAAAATATCAGTGAAAGAGCTTTGCAAATGAAGACGCCTGAGCATGAGAGAGGAGTTATAAAGGAGGGTTCCTTCCTGCGGGGCAGGCACTGGCCGTGGCCTTCCTGGGCTTGCAGGGGCAAGTGGGCAGGAGCTGCTCCTGGCCAGGGGAGGGTGTGGGCCGATTTTGGCAAAGGATATTGGCAACAAAACTGGGTTTTCTATCATTTATGACCACCCTTCTCAAGAATGACCTAACAGTGCTGGAAAAAGTCCAGGGAAGAACTGAGTGATGAAGGGAAGGGAGCAACTCTGGGAGAAGATACATGGAGGAGATAAGGCGTCTCCCACAGAGGGAGATAAATAAAGCCTGAGAGGCTAGAAGCACTCTTTAACCCAGCAGTGGTAGAATAGAATCAAGCAGTAAACAGGTTAAGTTCAAGAAGGATCTAGGTATACACGGATGATAAAGTTGACTACTGAGCAACTTTGGGGGTGTTTAGGGTAAATCAGCACCATGAAGTCACTATCATGAGGGCTCCCCTTAAAATTACTTAAAAAAAAAAATCTCTCTTGAGACTAGGATTGGATAGCTGCTATATCTGATATCTATTTTTAGATTAAAACATTTTCAACTTAAAACGTTTGCTAACTGAAAAATGGAGGTACAGTTAATTTACAATGTTCTGTTAGTTTCAGGTATACAGAAAAGTGATTCAGTTACTTTTATCAGATTCTTTTCCGTCGTACGTTGTTACAAGGTATTGAATATAGTGCCCTGTGCTATATGGGTGCTTGTTGTTTATTTCAAATTTAGTATTGTGTATATGTTAGCCCTCAAATCCTAGTTTATCTTCACTACCCGCTGCTATCCCCCTTAGTAACCATAAGTTTGTTTTCTGACAGCTCTTTTCAGTTCTCTTTGTTAAAGACTTGAGTAGAGAGGCACTGAAAAATCTTTTTCTTGCTAAGGGGCCTTCTCTGCAGCGCTCAGTGCACCTGTAGCCACTAATTCCTGCTGAGTCCTCTGTAAGAAAAGGAATACGTCACCTCCTTCCTGATGTACCCTGGTGCCTGCCACAGCTCCCTGCCTGCACAGGTGCTGCATCAGTGTGGTAAATTGAATGCTGTTTTCCCAAGAGTTACTGATGGAGTTCTTCTTCAGAGGAGCTGTTGTTTTAGGACCTTGGTCTGAGCCAATGGAAGTGTTCTAGAATTTCCCACAGAGCTGCAAGGGCTGAAATCTGGTCTGTCCGGTTTGTCTTGAACCATCCACACTGCCCACTCGGGCCAGCCTTCCTCGTCTGCTCCATGTCTGACTCAGGTGGTCAGGTGTCTGCTTTCTTCTGCTCTGTTTGTGGTTATGGAGCCTCTTTCTGCTTGTGAGCAGAGGTAACCCTCTAAGTTGATGGCCTGTCTCCTTGGATTCCTTACTTAGCCATCTTATTTCTCAGGCCTGGCCATCTGCACGTCTCCTCCTTAGGTAACTGGTGGCTCCAGCCCCACGCCCAGGTTTTGAGGGGCTGCCTTCTCTCTGGCCTTGAGGGGATTGGTTCCAGGGGTTCCAACGTATCTATGAGAAGAGAATTAGCAGAACATAAGTCCTTCCCTCCTCTTTGCCTGAAAAAGAAGTTGTCTCGGGGACATATTATACTTCCTTGATGAGGCAGTAGGGGGCTTCGAAGAGAATGGCCCCTTAACCTGTATCACATGCTGCCCATCCCACAGCATAGCCACAGCCAGGAACATAGCCTTTACCTCCCACACAGTCTAGCCTTGTGTGTGTAGGTCCAAGCAAGAGCTGTGAAAGTTGAGGGCTTTTAGGCCACCTTTGTCCTGGGGTGGTGGGAGCAGAACTTTTTGGTGCTCTCATCAACAGAGCCAAGAGGCTGCCAAAAATTGTTCAGTCCTACAGGGGGCTGCACACGTGAAAGCTGTGATGGGCTCCTGGCCCACATGCCCCCATGAAAGACTGCTCTCAGCAAAGGGTGGAGGAGGAGGTGTAGACTGGAGCAGGGCCTCCTTGTGATCCAACTGCTTCAAGGAAGCTGGGTCTGGACCATGGCCTGTGCCTTGGCTGGGAGCAAGGCTGTTCATAAAGGCCTGGCAGAGCCTCTCTGGGCTGAGCTGGCATGGGCCCTGAGGCTTTGGTGGGGAGGCTGGCCACTGTCTGTACTTACTCATTGGTTCGCACGCCAACACTGCTCCCACTACAGCCCTAAGCAACCATGTCTGAGTCAGCTGGGGCTGCTCTACTACTCACTGGGTGGCTGAAACAACAGACATTTATTTCGTACAGCTCTGGAGCCGGGGAAGTCCAAGATCAAGATCCCATGTCTGGGGAGGCTCACTCCCTAGTTTGCAGGCAGTCACCTTCTTATTGTGTCTTCACAGGGGGGAGAGCAGAGGGAGAACACTAACCCCATTCATGATGACCCCATCCTCAAGACCTAAATCACCCCCCAAAGTCCCCACCTCCTAATACTGTCACATTGCGGGTAGGCCAGGATTTCAACACAGGAGTTTTGGGGGATATATATACCCCTTGGACAAAGCCCCCAGGTTGCTCACAGGATTCGTGCAGCACATATCATAGCCCTGGGCCTCAAGAAGCTGCCCCTCTGAGGGACTTGAAGGTGAACGTTTATCAAGCGTTTCCTCCATGCTGTAGCAGGGTTTCCCGAATTTAGTACTTTGACTAAGATAGGCACTACTGTCCTTCATTTCACAGCTGAGAAAACGGAGGCACAGATATCCTGAATCAGGACAGTTCCTTCCAACAAACGAGGAGTATGAAGCTTGGGAGAGTGGGGTCTCAATGGGGCCCTGCCTAGGATGTGTAGTCTAATAGTGAAGAGCATGGGCTGACTCTGTTCAAATTCCATCTCTGCCTTCCACTAGCAGCATGACATAATCTCAGACCCTTAGTTCTCTGAAAGCTCCCATCTTTCCTTATCCCAATGCAGAATACTCTGTTTTCAGTTCTCAGATCTGGCTATGCATTTATGAATTAACTTGCGTCCTGCTCTTGTAGACTTTACCAGGCTTCTAGACACATCCCATTTGTATGCTTCCCTATGGATGCCCATCACTGTGTCCTGAATTTATGGGTAATTCAAGAAGAGGATCATCCAAAAGCAAACAATGGGAGTTATGCCCTTACCTTTTCGGATAACTTCTCTATCAATACTTTCATGTCCTCACGTCTCCCAGTAGGAGGTGCTGATGCTCTCAATTTGTAGCCATAGTTTATCACTGAGCTCAGTGTGAAATTAACACTCCTGCCATAAGCCTGTGATGTGTTATATATAGATTAAGTCCTGAAAGTGAAAGTGAAGTTGCTCAGTCGTGTTCGACTGTTTGTGACCTTGTGGACTGTAGCCCAGCAGGCTCCTTCACCCATGGAATTCTCCAGGCAAGAATACTTGAGTGAGTTGCCATTTCCTTCTCCAGGGGATCTTCCTGACCCAGGGAGGACCAGTTCTCCCACATTGCAGGCAGACGCTTTAACCTCTGAGCCAGTACTAGGCACCTAAATACCCACCAAGTTAGAAAGCTCTCCCTATGTCATACTCTAGTTCACTAACAGAGTCCAAAAGGAATGACAGGATGTTATCTGTTTAACATGTACCCAGCTCCAAATGTATAACAGCTGTCTCATGTCATAAGAGAGACACATTCATTCATTCAACCAAGCAATAATAGTGACTACTCTGTGAAATACAAAGGGATGGTCCCTGGATACAAACGATTTATTGTTGATATCAGTTCAGTTCAGTTCAGTCACTCAGTTGCGTCCGACTCTTTGCGACCCCATGAATCGCAGCACGCCAGGCCTCCCTGTTCATCACCATCACCCGGAGTTCACTCAGACTCACGTTCATCGAGTCCGTGATGCCATCCAGCTATCTCATCCTCGGTCATCCCCTTCTCCTCCTGCCCCCAATCCCTCCCAGCATCAGAGTCTTTTCCAATGAGTCAACTCTTCGCATGAGGTGGCCAAAGTACTGGAGTTTCAGCTTTAGCATCATTCCTTCCAAAGAAATCCCAGGGTTGATCTCCTTCAGAATGGACTGGTTGGATCTCCTTGCAGTCCAAGGGACTCTCAAGAGTCTTCTCCAACACCACAGTTCAAAAGCATCGATTCTTCGGCGCTCAGCTTTCTTCACAGTCCAACTTTCACATCCATACATGACCACAGGAAAAACCATAGCCTTGACTAGGCGGACCTTAGTCGGCAAAGTAATGTCTCTGCTTTTGAATATACTATCCAGGTTGGTCATAACTTTTCTTCCAAGGAGTAAGCGTCTTTTAATTTCATGGCTGCAGTCACCATCTGCAGTGATTTTGGAGCCCAAAAAAATAAAGTCTGACACTGTTTCCACTGTTTCCCCATCTATTTCCCATGAAGTGATGGGACCGGATGCCATGATCTTCGTTTTCTGAATGTTGAGCTTTAAGCCAACTTTTTCGCTCTCCTCCTTCACTTTCATCAAGAGGCTTTTTAGCTCCTCCTCACTTTCTGCCATAAGGGTGGTGTCATCAGCATATCTGAGGTTATTGATATTTCTCCCGGCAATCTTGATTCCAGCTTGTGTTTCTTCCAGTCCAGCGTTTCTCATGATGTACTCTGCATATAAGTTAAATAAGCAGGGAGACAATATACAGCCTTGACGTACTCCTTTTCCTATTTGGAACCAGTCTGTTGTTCCATGTCCAGTTCTAACTGTTGCTTCCTGACCTGCATACAGATTTCTCAAGAGGCAGGTTAGGTGGTCTGGTATTCCCATCTCTTTCAGAATTTTCCACAGTTTATTGTGATCCACACAGTCAAAGGCTTTGGCATAGTCAATAAAGCAGAAATAGATGTTTTTCTGGAACTCTCTTGCTTTTTCCATGATCCAGCGGATGTTGGCAATTTGATCTCTGGTTCCTCTGCCTGTTCTAAAACCAGCTTGAACATCAGGGAGTTCACGGTTCACATATTGCTGAAGCCTGGCTTGGAGAATTTTGAGCATTACTTTACTAGCGTGTGAGATGAGTGCAATTGTGCGGTAGTTTGAGCATTCTTTGGCATTGCCTTTCTTTGGAATTGGAATGAAAACTGACCTTTTCCAGTCCTGTGGCCACTGCTGAGTTTTCCAAATTTGCTGGCATATTGAGTGCAGCACTTTCACAGCATCATCTTCCAGGATTTGAAACAGCTCAACGGGAATTCCATCACCTCCACTAGCTTTGTTCTTAGTGATGCTTTCTAAGGCCCACTTGACTTCACATTCCAAGATGTCTGGCTCTAGATTAGTGATCACATCCTCATGATTATCTGGGTCGTGAAGATCTTTTCTGTACAGTTCTTCTGTGTATTCTTGCCACCTCTTCTTAATATCTTCTGCTTCTGTTAGGTCCATACCATTTCTATCCTTTATCGAGCCCATCTTTGCATGAAATGTTCCCTTGGTATCTCCAATTCTCTTGAAGAGATCTCTAGTCTTTCCCATTCTGTTGTTTTCCTCTATCTCTTTGCATTGATTGCTGAAGAAGGCTTTCTTATCTCTTCTTGCTATTCTTTGGAACTCTGCATTCAGATGCTTATATCTTTTCTTTTCTCCTTTGCTTTTCGCCTCTCTTCTTTTCAGTGCTATTTGTAAGGCTTCTCCAGACAGCCATTTTGCTTTTTTGCATTTCTTTTCCATGGGGATGGTCTTGATCCCTGTCTCCTGTACAATGTCACGAACCTCATTCCATAGTTCATCAGGAACTCTGTCTATCAGATCTAGGCCCTTAAATCTATTTCTCACTTCCACTGTATAATCATAAGGGATTTGATTTAGGTCATACCTGAATGGTCTAGCGGTTTTCCCTACTTTCTTCAATTTAAGTCTGAATTTGGAAATAAGGAGTTCATGATCTGAGCCACAGTCAGCTCCTGGTCTTGTTTTTGTTGACTGTATAGAGCTTCTCTATCTTTGGCTGCAAAGAATATAATCAATCTGATTTCGGTGTTGACCATCTGGTGATGTCCATGTGTAGAGTCTTCTCTTGTGTTGCTGGAAGAGGGTGTTTGCTATGACCAGTGCATTTTCTTGGCAAAACTCTATTAGTCTTTGCCCTGCTTCATTCCGCATTCCAAGGCCAAATTGTAGAAGACACAAAATTTTACAAAACTCCTTTAAGAGAAGTAAGAGTACCACAGAAGTTTAGATTACTTCCAGCTGGGGTGATCTAGAACAGTTTCATGGGTGAGGCAACAGGTGAGTTGAATCTTAAGGGATGAGCATTCAGGAAGCAAGGATTTCAGAAAATAGAAAACTTATAGGAGGGACAAAGCAAAAGTGGGTCTGATCGGAGTGAAGGAATTAAGCCTGGAAAGATGGTAGGCAGACCACATAGGGCAAAGATCTAAACAAAAACATGAAGATTTAGCTTAACTTTTGCCATGACTATTGGATATCACGTGGATGTATTAATATTTGCTCTAGCCAGAAGTACTCTGGAAGCCAGCACAGAGGATCAAGTCTGTATCTTTCCAGAGGAGATATCTCAGAGACTACTATTGGAAAGCAAGTAAGTAGAGAGCAGATTAAAATCTCCAGTTAAAGTCATCAAATAAGACATAAGTGTGTGTGTTGGGGGTGGTGGGATGGAATTTAAGCTGAAGTTTTCTGTAATTTACCCATTAACTTTGTGCTGACCCAATCTGATGTAGATTGAATAGCTAAGGAGTGGGGTGAAGATGGAGACCAGGGCCCCTGGCCAAACATCAGCACAATCTTAATTAAATGTTATACTGAAAAACAGTGGCTAATAGCAGAAAGTTACAGTGGCTTTGCCCAGATGGTTTCCGCTAACACAAATCTTAAAGTACTGCAGTCTGTAGGGCAATTTTAATTATTTTTACACTTTTAGATTTCAATTTGATTTTAAGTTCTCTAGGGTTGATAGACTGGGCAGAAATAATGCAAAAACTGATTAAAATGTATAATGAAAGTGGAGACTAGCCTAGCCTTGCTTGGTAAGCTAGACTATGTGCCTAAATGTTAATTAAAATGATTTATCATGGGGCTTCCCTGGTAGTTCAGTGGTAAAGAACCTACTTGCTGATGCAGGAGACATGGGTTTGAGCCTTCATCTGGGAAGATCCCACATGCCACAGAGCAACTAAGCCCATGTGCCACAACTACTGAGAGCGTATGTTCTAGAGCCCAGGAGTTGCAATTCCTGAAGCCCTCATATCCTACAGCCTGTGCTCCACAACCAGAGAAGTCCCCACAATGAGAAACCCACGCACTGCAACGAGTAGCCCCCACTCTCTGCAACTAGAGAAAAGCCTGCACAGCAGCGAAGAGCCAGCACAGTAGAAACGTAAATAAATAAATAAAATTATTTCAAAAATGATTTATCAGATCAGGTGAGAGACGCTAGAAAGATAAGAAAGTGCCAGAAAGATAAGAAAGATTTTCCAACTTCTGTGCTCACAAAAACTACTCAGGGTGCTTTGAAGACACAAATACATAAAATGAGAAATTGATCTCTATGATGCTCAATGAAATGTTAGAAGGAGAGGCTGATGAACAGGGGATTTCACTTAATCATCCATCTTCCCATGTATTCCCTGGGAAAAACAGGGGAACTTCTTTATATACTTGTTTTTGTTTTTACTGTGACTAGATGAAAAATCCGGAGAAGGCAATGGCACCCCACTCCAGTACTCTTGCCTGGAAACTCCCATGGATGGAGGAGCCTGGTGGGCTGCAATCCATGGGGTCGCTGAGTCAGACACGACTGAGCGACTTCACTTTCATTTTTCACTTTCATGCATTGGAGAAGGAAATGGCAACCCACTTCAGAGTTCTGGCCTGGAGAATCCCAGGGATGGCGGAGCCCAATGGGCTGCCATCTGTGGGGTCGCACAGAGTCGGACACGACTGAAG
>SJYX01018449.1:474677-495343 GCA_006410675.1 Oreotragus oreotragus
TTTTGAACTGTGGTTTTGGAGAAGACTCTTGAGAGTCCCTTGGACTGCAAGGAGATCCAACCAGTCCATTCTAGAAGAGATCAGTCCTGGGTGTTCTTTGGAGGGAGTGATGCTAAAGCTGAAACTCCAGTGCTTTGGCCACCTCATGCGAAGAGTTGACTCATTGGAAACGACTCTGATGCTGGGAGGGATTGGGGGTAGGAGGAGAAGGGGACGACAGAAGATGAGATGGCTGGATGGCATCACGGACTCTATGAATGTGAGTCTGAGTGAACTACGGGAGATGGTGATGAACAGGGAGGCCTGGCGTGCTGCGATTCATGGGGTCGCAAAGAGTTGGACACGACTGAGCGACTGGACTGAACTGAAAATCAGAGTGAATGAAGCCTCAGCTCAAGCAAATTACCAGTATGAATAGAAGGATTAGATTGAAAAAGAGAAATTTCAAACCTATAACATTTTGCAAAAGAAGAAATTGTGTTTTCAATACAGATGGACTAGTGCAGTGTTCTCTAATGATGGGTTTTTCATTAATGATTATAACTTTGCATATGGTAACTGAAAAAATGCAGTGACTGAGTCCAGTCCTACTGTCGTTTCTGGCCCACATCATTGCGTCACTCATTTGCTCAACAAGTCTTTCTTGCTAATGAGTAGACATTTGAACTGGGTGGATCCTGGAGGCAGAAATCTGGAAAAAAGGATGTCGGTGTCCTGTAAGGGACTCGAGCCCAGTGGCATCAGCCTTGTTCTGGCTGGAGCAAGATTCCAAAGTTTACTAACCTCTTTCTCTTTAGAGGTTAACGGGCAAAATTTGGATGAATTTCAAGGTTCCTGATGATGAGGATGATGATACTGGCCCTCATTGATTGAACACTTCCCACGTGCCAGACCTTGTTCTAAGCTCTTTGCGGCTATTGAGAGAATAAACGTTATGCTTAATTTTATACAAGGCTGTAACTGTAAAAATGGGATTTCAGCCCAACCACTGTGCTGATGACATCTTTCAACCTGCTGGGCTAACAGAATATTAAGAATTCCTGGAGAAACTGGGAAAGCATCACATTTTTCAGAGCAAAACTTCGGAAAGTACAGAGAAACCAACTTAATTTTTTCCTACAGTATGCTTGAACCCCTTCTGAGGAGCTAGCTTCTGTGTAGGGCAGGCCCCCTGACTTTTCTGGTTATTTGTAGATAAGGAAAGGCTTTCTAGTTACTGGTTGTCACAAACATATATCACTTCAAAAATAAAAGTATCCATAAACTTGAGTTGCCATATGATACAGCAATCTCACTCCTGGAATATATCCAGGAAAATTTTCATTCAAAAAGATACAGGGACCCTTATGTTCACAGAAGCATTATTCACAATAGCCAGGACATGGAACTAGCCTAAATATCCATTGACAGATGAATCAAGAATACGTACAATGTGCTATTATTCAGCCATAAAAAGAATAAACTAATGCCACTTGCAGCAACATGGATGGACCTAGAGGTTATCATACTAAGTGAAATAAGCCAGAAAGAGAAAGACAGATACCATACAATATCATTTATATGTGGAATCTAAAGTATAACACAAATGAACTTATCTATGAAACAGAAATAGAATCATGGACATAGATGGGTGGCTGCCAAGGGGGAGGGGTTAGGGGAGAGGATGCAGTAGGCGGTTGGGGTTAGCAATGCAACCTGGTATAAACAACAAGGTCCTTCTGTATCGCCCAGGGAACTATATTCAATATCCTGTGATAAATCATAATGCAAAAGATATGAAAAAGAATGTATATATACATGTGACTGAATCACTTTGTTCTACAGCAGAAATTAACGTGACATTGTAAATCAACTGTACTTCAATAAAATGAATTTTAAAAAGAATAAAAGTATCTCGTCATGGTTGTTAGTTAAAACTCTAAATTTCATTCAAAGTTCTTTCTGGCCGCTCCAGATTGTGCCAGGCCTGGAGGCTGTAGTGTTGGCTTCTTCTTGGAAGCAGATTTTTTTTCCTTAAAGCATTTGAGGGCAACAAAGGGATAGAGGATTAAGGGTCAGATTGGCACCGGAAATCCCTAAAGATGGCAGGACAGCCTCACTGTGCTTGTTCACATAGGCATCTGTCTCTGATCACAGTTGCCCTGAAGGGGGACAGGCGTGTCTCAAGGCTCTGCTGCGAGTGTGATTTGTTGCTAACAGTCCCCCAAAAGGATGTCAACCCAGCAGATATAATCTAAGAAGCCAGAGTAAAAAGGGAATCAAATGTAACGGTGAAAATGCTATAAAACCCCTCTACACTCCATCTTCACATGAAGCTGTGTGTGTGTGTGCATGCCTATGGACATGCGTGCAATTCGACATTTGTCCCATGGCTCCTGCTGACTTTCATTTCTGAAGATAAACATGCGTTAGAGTTAGCTCAGAAACACCTAGTTCTTTGTCTTTCTCAAATATTTATGAAGAATTCCAAGTAGTACCCACAAATTTTCAAGCATTATGAGTCCCATTGTAAGCGCTCAGTAAATATTCACTAAATCAACTAATGAACAGGAAGTTTGCTCAAAGGCAGGAAGTTGATGTTGGGCAGGATGGCGTTTAGGGACCCTGCCTTTACTCCTGTGTCTTGCTGCCTCTATTTGTCTTTTCCTCCGCTTTCTCTACTTGGCTAAGTCAACACCTGTGCACCCTTAGAGGTTGCCTGTGAATGTCAGCTCCTATACCTGCAGGATGAAAAATGCCCTTTTCTAGGCTCACCCAGCTTACATACAGGCCAAGGTCTGCTGTAACACACTGTAATAGTGAGTTGTTTGCATTTCATGGCTGCTGTTCTGGGCTCTCGTGTCTCATGCATCTCTGTTCCCACAGTGACAAGCACAGGGCCCTCCCAGGGAGGGTTAGTAATGGGTTTGAATGAATAAATCCTACCGTCCATTCATCAGATACTAACTGTACGCAGTGTCTCCCTCTAGCTGACTCAGGACTCTGTTTCTGATAAATTTCTGCTATCTTTTCATTCTGTAGGTAGGTTAGACCTTGCATTGGGCAACACCTCCCAACACCTTGGCTGGGTGCTGGCATGGCCCCCCAGTGTTGCCACTCCATTGGAGAGACTGGGACAGAATCGGCACCCTCAGGGGCCTTGGCATCACCAATTATTAGATACAGAGAAGTTCTCTTGATCCCTAGTTTGAGAGTTGTAGTTGAGGAGCTGATATGACCACATAAAATTGTATTCTGCAGCATAGAGAAAGGCCCACTCATGGGGGCTTCCAAAATCCTTGTCCAGAAATTGTATTGCTTTTCTCTTGAGTAGGAGCCATCTTCACGAAGAAGACAAGTTGTTGCTGGTCTGACCTGAGCCCTTTTAGAAAGTCTGGGGTGCTTCCATTTTTAGAGACTTTTGACTTATTAATTAACAGTGAAATGCCAAGAGTTTCCAGGCAAAGAGGTGAATGCTTTCAACCCATAGAATGGCAATATGATTGTACCATTACCAGGGATCTATTTTTTAAAAACAATGACTTCATAATATAGTAGTAGAGCGTAGGGATCCTGGAGCTCAGACAGCCTGAATTCAAATTCTAGTATTGTGCTCTCATGAGTTGTGTGACCTCGCGTGTGTTATTTGGTCTTTCCATACCTCAGTTTCTAGTCTATACAAATGAGCATAGTTTTTAGGGTTTTTGTGAAGATTAAATGTAAGTCTTACATAAGTACCTAGACTCAAAATGGTATGCTGTCTATACATATCATCATTATTATCATCTTAGTACACTCTACACTATGTCATCTAGCAAGAGGATGCTAATTTAAAGTTTCATCTTAAATATCATTTTCTTTCACACTTGTGAGGGGATCTCACTGACTGCGTATATTTCTCTTGCAGATCATTTCAAAATTCTAAGTTTGAAGACCTTTGTGGATGAGGCCTGGACCAGCTGGTCTCTTGATGCCCCTTGTGTAATGGGCTGCCTGCCACTGCTTCTGAGTGTGGTAGGTACCCCACTGAAAACATTCCCTCCTCATCCCTAGTGATGCTCACCCAGCCTCAGGACTAGCGTTATTGCCAGGCTTCCATAATGACAATTTAGTGACTGGGGGCCGGTGGGCAGTGGGGCCATGCAGATGCATTGGTGGTTGGATTCAATTAATTAATTGTTTGGCTGACCACAGGGTGTGGCTCTTGAAAGAGCAGCTGCTGTTCTCTCTCTGGCTCAAGTTAAAGTGCTCACTTTTCCAGTTGGCATGGAACAAGTTCTCCACTACTAATAAACTCACTGGTACAATGCAAAGAGCCCTGGCACCAGTACTTGGAGTACCCAGGGAGGACTGGGTGAATCTTCTTCCCTAGTTATCATTCTGACTGTCACCATCCAACTAGAGTGATGTGCAGTCACTACCTGCATACTGTATAGGATTTACTGTCACCTAACACTTCCTATTGCTGTTCTAGCAAGAGGCTAGTATGTAGGAAGAGAGTCATCCAAGTGGCCTGGAGGCTGAGAGAGGGGGGACCCTGACTTCTGAGGTCACACTGAGCTGTGCAGTGACCTTGACAACGGCCCCACCATCATCAGGGCTTGAATGCTGACACCAAGACCCTGTATTAGATGCCTGCCCTGCATCCTTCTGAATCTTGGCCATGTTCCAGTGCCACCAATTATCTCTTGCCTAGCAGCAGAGAGGTGGCAGTCACCATGCAGAGGAGTGGGGGTGGCTGCTTGGTACTTCCAGGCCTGCAGCAGGGGAAGTGGCACCTTGGGAGCTTGAAGGCATGAAGTGCAAATGAGAGGAAGGAGCTTATTTTCAGATAAACATTCCCAATCATTCCAATGGCTGTAAGCAGACATTTTAAACCAAAGCCTTCTGGGACTCTGGCTGGCAGGCACCATTTGCCACCAGCTGGCATGCCATTACCCTTCACCTCCAGGCGTGGTCACCTGGTGGGGTTTGAGCATGGGATGCCCATGATTTTCCTGGTTTCTCTTCCTGCAGGAAAAGTGACCCACGTCAGTAGCATGTCTGTGCGTTGTATTTCTCACGTGCTTTGCCTGAAGTGAGCAACGTGCATCACCCACCACCTGGGGAGGAATAGTGCTTGCTGGGTCCTTAGTCCCTGTGGTCATCTAGCTGAGAACACACTGTCACTGAGCCCTAGTCCCCAAACTTGAGACCTCACTTCATCTCAGCTCCAGTCCTGGCTCCTGCTTGAATCTGTGTTCCAGAGGATTCATTTCCCACCTGAGGATTGTCCACAGGTACATCCCAAGAGGGACAGAAGAAGGCATGCACGTTCAGTGAGCCAGGTTAGCTTCCCAAATGGGGTCAAAGGTTACTTGCAGGTTCCTATGAGTCTAGATTCAGACAAGTTGTTGTTTTAAAAAATTGTACCAGTTATTTGATGCACAGTGTTAGAGCAGGAAGGGTCAGAGAGCTCACCCAGGGAACAGCATCTCTGAGATCTTTCTCAGCTACAACCATCTGCAGGGCACTCACCATTTAATGCAGGGCACTCCTCATTTTTAAAAAGGCTTCACGCTCCCTGGAGCTCTCCAGGTGATCCAGGCATCGAAGTGCCAGGCCGTCGTGATGCGGCCCCCACCCACTGCAATGACCTTGCCTTCTCCCCATATTTCTACCACATCATGCTGCTTCAGGTTCTCCCAGAATGCCCCGGGCTTTTTCTCTGCACCCTTGTGACCCCTACTCAGATTTTCCCCCAGACACTTTTTAAGTTTTAGGACTCGCTCGGGCATCACCTCCTCCAGGAAGCTCCCCTTCCTCCCTCGGCCCTGATCAAGTGTCCTCTCTTGTGCTCCCCTGCACCCCAGTGCTCCCACACTGGCCCGCATAGGCCCTTACCTCATATGCTTCGTTCAGTAGCCCTGGGGCCATTTAGAGGGGAGGGCTCACCTTTTCATCTGTGTAGCTTCCCTGGGCTGAATCAGTTCAGGTCAGTTGCTCAGTTGTATCCAACTCTTTGCAACCCCATGGACTGCAGCATGCCAGGCCTCCCTGTCCATCACCAACTCTTGGAGCTTGCTGAAACTCATGTCCATCGAGTTGGTGATGCCATCCAACCATCTCATCCTCTGTCGTCTCCTTTTCCTCCTGCCTTCAATCTTTCCCAGCATTAGGGTCTTTTCCAAGGAGTCAGTTCTTTGCATCAGGTGGCCAAACTACTGGAGTTTCAGCTTCAGCGAGTCCTGGACTGAATAAATGAGTGAAATAACTTTCCTTACAGACCTATTGAAAAGTTTTTAAGCACACTCATATGTATTACTTCCCGTGTGTCAGTTTCAGGATTGGAGAAAAAAATGTAGTACCTAAACACTGTACCTCTAAAAGCCCTTGGAACGCTGGGAAAGGTCTCGTGGGATTTTTTCCCCTGTGATATGCCTTTCGTGTTACCAGATGGTTATTGATTTTTTCCTTTATTGCACACTAGGTGGCGGTGATGGAGGTGCAGTCGCTCAGTTGTGTCTGACTCTGTGGCCCCATGGACTGTAGCCCGCTAGGCTCCCCTGTCCATGGGATTCTCCAGGCAAGAAAACTGGAGTGGGTTGTTATTTCCTTCTCCGGGGGATCTTCCCGACCCAAGGATTGAACCCGGGTCTCCTGCATTGCAGGCGGACTCTTTACTGAGTGAGCCGCGGGGAAAGCCACTAGGGATGTACACTGGGAGGAGTGCATTATGATTACAGCTGCTTAGAATGTCTGCTCGGGGAAGGCAATGGCACCCCACTCCAGTACTCTTGCCTGGAAAATCCAATGGACGGAGTAGCCTGGTGGTCTGCAGTCCATGGGGTCGCTAACAGTCGGACAGACTGAGCGACTTCACTTTCACTTTTCTCTTTCATGCATTGGAGAAGGAAATGGCAACCCACTCCAGTATTCTTGCCTGGAGAATCCCAGGGATGGGGGAGCCTGGTGGGCTGCTGTCTATGGGGTCACACAGAGTCGGACACGACTGAAGTGACTTAGCAGCAGCAGCAGCAGAATGTCTGCTAGGGCATATTTTGGGCTTCCCTTGTGGCTCAGCTGGTAAAGAATCCACCTGCAATGCATGACACCTGGGTTCGATCCCTGGGTTGGGAAGATCCGCTGGAGAAGGGAAAGGCTACCCACCCCAGTCTTCTGGCCTGGAGAATTCCTTGGGGTCACAAAGAGTTGGACACAACTGAGTGACTTTTACTTCACTCTCACTTTAGGGCATATTACCCTAGTGTTTGGACTGGGGCTTGAACCACATTAGTATCAGAAATCCCCTGTAATTGGGTAAATATAACAGTTATAGCTAATTTCAGCTACATGTAACAGAAAGCACCTTATACCATTATTTACTCCTTAAACTACATTAGAGTTACTTCTTCCTGTCTCATATAAAAGAAGCCTGGAAGTTGGCTGGCATCTTCCATTTCCTAGCAATGAGACCTTGGTTAAGTTAATAACTTCTAATCCCTTCAGATAACTGTAAATTAAAAATAATGTTGTCATAGTACTTTTGTGAAACTCTCGTGTGATAGGCCCTGGCCTTGCTCTGAATAAGTATTCAATAAATGTTAGGAAAAAACAAAAACAAAAACCTACTTTATTTCTGCTAGCTGTTTGCTCTATCAGTGCCTCTTTAGATATGCTGCTTTTTAGTAGCATTGAGAAACTTCTAGAGAATGTATAGTTTCAGATGTTAGCTCCAAGCATCCCTGTACTACCATTTTTGTTAACATTTGTTTTAACCATTGAGGTGAACCCTGACACAGCAATATTCTCCTGTTCTCAGAGACTCTTGTAGAGGCAATGCTTCTTGTGGAGAAGATATTGCAAGAGTCAGAATGTGGCTCAGTTGCTATGCTGCTTACACACTTAGGTAGCACAGAAAGAAATTAAAATGAATCATGCAGAAGAAATCAGTTTTTGACTTAAGCCTACTTTGAGCTCAGAATGTTAATAACTTGCATGCAATGAATATAATCCCCTAAATACAACAGCTGATGAATTACTTTATAGGTACATTTTAAATGCAACATATTTGCGACCCCATGGACTGTAGCCCACTAGGCTTTTCTGTGCATGGAATTCTCCAGGCAAGAATACTGGAATTAGTGGCCATTCCCTTCTCCAGGGGATCTTCCCGACTCAGGGATCAGACCCAGGTCTCCTGCATTGCAGGGAGATTTTTTACTGTTTACAGTCCCAGCTGCCAGGGAAGCCCAAATACAAAAGTTGATGAATTATTTTATATACACACTTTAAATGCAACATATTTAGTTATGATTGGGAAACAGCCTTAAACTATTTTTTTGTTTTTTGTGTTTTTAGCAACTGAAAGATATAAAACAGTTACAAGTGGAAAGACTACTGCAACTGCTCTGTATCTTTAGCCCATAACCAAACCACAGAAGTCTCAAGATACTTAGAAAAATACAAAACAATAGTTTTCAAGTTAAGAATTATATGTTTTGGGTGGGGAGGTGGGAATAACTGCTTTGGCTTAAAATACTCAACAGTTCGGAGTTATCACAGTTAGAAGACAGCAGCTCCTAAGGCGATCTGTATCTAAAGAGGGAAATCCAGCCAGAAAGCAAACTAACTGATTCCTCACTCACATCTTCACACCATTCAGCTGAAGATGGTCCCATTAAAAGCTGTTGAGGCCACTTCTACCATTTCATAAAGGAAATCATTTGGTAATATGAATGATGGTTTCATCTTCTTATCTGGGATGAGTGATAACTTATGAAATGTCTTTCCCTTTTTATTTTTAAAATATTTTAAAAATATTTTTAAAAATGTGGACCATTTAAAGTCCTTATTGAATTTGTTATAATATTGCTTCTGTTTTGTTTTGGTCTTTTGGCAGCGAGGTATGGGGAATCTTAGCTCCCTGACCAGGAATCAACCCCACACCTCCTGTNATCCCTGGGTTGGGAAGATCCGCTGGAGAAGGGAAAGGCTACCCACCCCAGTCTTCTGGCCTGGAGAATTCCTTGGGGTCACAAAGAGTTGGACACAACTGAGTGACTTTTACTTCACTCTCACTTTAGGGCATATTACCCTAGTGTTTGGACTGGGGCTTGAACCACATTAGTATCAGAAATCCCCTGTAATTGGGTAAATATAACAGTTATAGCTAATTTCAGCTACATGTAACAGAAAGCACCTTATACCATTATTTACTCCTTAAACTACATTAGAGTTACTTCTTCCTGTCTCATATAAAAGAAGCCTGGAAGTTGGCTGGCATCTTCCATTTCCTAGCAATGAGACCTTGGTTAAGTTAATAACTTCTAATCCCTTCAGATAACTGTAAATTAAAAATAATGTTGTCATAGTACTTTTGTGAAACTCTCGTGTGATAGGCCCTGGCCTTGCTCTGAATAAGTATTCAATAAATGTTAGGAAAAAACAAAAACAAAAACCTACTTTATTTCTGCTAGCTGTTTGCTCTATCAGTGCCTCTTTAGATATGCCGCTTTTTAGTAGCATTGAGAAACTTCTAGAGAATGTATAGTTTCAGATGTTAGCTCCAAGCATCCCTGTACTACCATTTTTATTAACATTTGTTTTAACCATTGAGGTGAACCCTGACACAGCAATATTCTCCTGTTCTCAGAGACTCTTGTAGAGGCAATGCTTCTTGTGGAGAAGATATTGCAAGAGTCAGAATGTGGCTCAGTTGCTATGCTGCTTACACACTTAGGTAGCACAGAAAGAAATTAAAATGAATCATGCAGAAGAAATCAGTTTTTGACTTAAGCCTACTTTGAGCTCAGAATGTTAATAACTTGCATGCAATGAATATAATCCCCTAAATACAATAGCTGATGAATTACTTTATAGGTACATTTTAAATGCAACATATTTGCGACCCCATGGACTGTAGCCCACTAGGCTTTTCTGTGCATGGAATTCTCCAGGCAAGAATACTGGAATTAGTGGCCATTCCCTTCTCCAGGGGATCTTCCCGACTCAGGGATCAGACCCAGGTCTCCTGCATTGCAGGGAGATTTTTTACTGTTTACAGTCCCAGCTGCCAGGGAAGCCCAAATACAAAAGTTGATGAATTATTTTATATACACACTTTAAATGCAACATATTTAGTTATGATTGGGAAACAGCCTTAAACTATTTTTTTGTTTTTTGTGTTTTTAGCAACTGAAAGATATAAAACAGTTACAAGTGGAAAGACTACTGCAACTGCTCTGTATCTTTAGCCCATAACCAAACCACAGAAGTCTCAAGATACTTAGAAAAATACAAAACAATAGTTTTCAAGTTAAGAATTATATGTTTTGGGTGGGGAGGTGGGAATAACTGCTTTGGCTTAAAATACTCAACAGTTCGGAGTTATCACAGTTAGAAGACAGCAGCTCCTAAGGCGATCTGTATCTAAAGAGGGAAATCCAGCCAGAAAGCAAACTAACTGATTCCTCACTCACATCTTCACACCATTCAGCTGAAGATGGTCCCATTAAAAGCTGTTGAGGCCACTTCTACCATTTCATAAAGGAAATCATTTGGTAATATGAATGATGGTTTCATCTTCTTATCTGGGATGAGTGATAACTTATGAAATGTCTTTCCCTTTTTATTTTTAAAATATTTTAAAAATATTTTTAAAAATGTGGACCATTTAAAGTCCTTATTGAATTTGTTATAATATTGCTTCTGTTTTGTTTTGGTCTTTTGGCAGCGAGGTATGGGGAATCTTAGCTCCCTGACCAGGAATCAACCCCACACCTCCTGTATCGGGAGGCAGAGTCTTAAACAACTGGACTGTCAAGGAAGCCCCATATTCCCCCCTTTTAAAACATGAGGATCTGTATCCCAACCCAAAACAGACACCTTTCTGTATCATCTACAGCCCACCAGTTCAGAGCAGGGGGAGCAGAAAGAGTGGAGGGCCCTACAATCACAGATGTGTGATCTTTCCTGGTATACTAATCTCACTGTTAATTTTCATTTAACACATCATTCCTCTGAATGCATGGGGCACAACACCCTGGGAAACTGCAGGCAGGGAGCAAGAAGGAGGCACTCACTCTCCCTTGTTGCTCAGGAACCCAGGCTCGTCCAGCATGGAATTACAAGTGACCCCATCATCTGGGTCTGTGGGGAGGCTTCTGTCATGCACGGACCACGCCTCTCTGGACACCCTGAGTCTCCTGGGGGGATTCTGTTGCCTCCATCATCCTGGCATTGGCTGCAGTTCTGGTCCAGACAGCCAGCACAGCTTCCTGGATGGAGTGACTACCACAGTACTACTCGCTCCGGCAGTGAGAGCGGGAGATCCTCCTAGCGCCGGCTCCCCTCCTCAGGGGCAGGAGTGTCTGCCAGTCAGTGTCTTCCGACCACATCCTTTTCTTAGACCTTTCTGGAGACGGTGCCCCTTAGTCCATTGTTGATTTTCTTTATGAGTGTCTGGATCTTGGCTTCCTTTGCCAGGATGGGAATATCCTTTTGGGGAAGCACATTCAGAGAGCTGCGGATAATGCGTCCAACCTCTGCTCAGCTGTCACTGACACCAGGCCCCACCGCGCCTGGTGCACGGAGTTGAGAGAGTAATGGAGGAGGAGTATCTTCTTCAGAAGTTTTAGGCTCTCACTGCATGTTGCATTCTCTTGTGGACTGGAGCCTCACCACCCCTCACAGACAGTTCTCATTTGGTCCCCTGCCAGGAGGTTCTCTGTGAAGCTGAGGCACTGGCTTGCTTGAAGCCGGGTGTTTCTCTCCAGCCTTTACTGACAACAGATTTGAATTCGAGAATCACGTGTTCTTCCCCCAGCTTCTCTAAGGAGTTTCATTCTTGGCCTTTTGCCTTCTCCACCGTCTGAAAAAGAGTTGAGATACACAAAAAGAAAATTCTTCTGACTTCTGGCTCAAGATTGTTCTAAAAGTCCCCTTGCACTTCATTTCACTCAAAAGTATTCTCAAACCCGCTGTTCTTAAAAAGGATGTATATTTAATTTAGACTTAATAGAAATGTAATAAGTCAGATGTTTTACCCTAGGTAGATCCATTTTTAAATCCTGAGAGTGCTAAAGTGATGACAAAAATAGCTGGACAGGTGTGAGAGCCCTCACAGGGAGCTGATTTTTAGGGGAATTGGCTTAAAGTGATGTTCCTCATCTCCTAAAGTGCTTTGCAGAGTGCTCAGAACAGCTGACTCACATTTTCACTGATGGAATCTTGCCGGGATAAGGGTATGAATTTGAGTTTAAATTCAGTACTTCTGTTGACTTTGTAACACTGGACTTGTGTCCCATTTTCCCTCCTATTATATGGACCAGACTCTACCAATAAGGCCACATCTAGCAAAGATGGTTTATGAAGCCATCCAGACCTGGATTCAGATGCTGGTTTCACCATTTCCTTGCTGTGTGATCTTGGACAAGTCACTTAACATCTCTTAAATTTCCTTATTTATACAAAGGGATTATTGTAAGCATTGAAAAGAATAAATATTAATACTTAACATAAGGCCAGTTAAAGTAAGCACTCGATTTATTATTAGTTTTATTTTGTGCTAAAAATGCACACTGCATCTATTAGTTCCTCTTTCCCTGGGATCTCCCCCTGTGACATGTTTACAAGCCAGGAATGCACAGGTGGGCATGTGAGTTAGGTATGATGAGTTAAGGTCAGCATATCAACTGTATAAATAACATGGCCTTAAACACACTTCAGGTTCTTTTCTCTCTCACTTTAAAGTTGGAACATAGGCTCTGCTCTATGAAGTCCCCAGAATCTGGGTTCCTAGGCTGTTGTGAAGCCTCCATTGCCAAGGTCATCTTATGGTAATAAAGTGGGTGGCAATAATTCCAGACATAAGGTTTTCATTCCAGCTGCCAGGAAGAAGGAGGTGAAGATGGGAAAAGAGTGACGCCAGCTCTTGCTTCAAGAAGGTTCCTGGAATGTGCTGCATACATTCATGTTCACATTTCAGTGACCAAAAAGTAGTTTCACAACTTCACCTAGCTGCAAGGGAGAATGAGGTGCTTATTCTGGGTGGCCACAGGTCTGGCTAAAATTGCCATTCCTATGGAAGAGGAGGAAGATGGAAACTTGGGAGCAATTGCTGTCTGGAGAGGGAGCCACTCTCAGGGGCAGTAGACTGGGGAGAGTCTTGGGAGTCTGATGGAGTTTGATGGCTCAAGGGAAAATAATTATTAGAAGTAGTTGGTGCTGATAAGATCAAAGGCAAATCCAGTTGTCAGGAAAATGTCATCTGGAATTACTCTGCCCAGTGAGGTGAAAGTGAAAATGGCTCAGTTGTGTCTAACTCTTTGCAACCCCATGGACTACACAGTCCATGGAATTCTCCAGGCCAGAATACTGGAGTGGGTAGCCTTTCCTTTCTCCAAGGGATCTTCCCAACCCAGGGATTGAACTCACGTCTCCTGCCTTGCAGGCGGATTCTTTACCAGCTGAGCCACAAGTGAAACCCAAGCTATATGTGACTATCGAGCATTTGAGATATGTTATAATATACTCACTGGACTTCCAAGATAGTGTAAGAAAAGAGTGTAAAATATCCATTTTTTTTTACAGTGGCTACATATTGCCACTGGATTTTTATATACTGGATATTTATATACTGGATTAAATAAATATATTAAAAGTACCTTCATCTGCTTAGTTTTACTTTTAAAATTTAAAGTTCTATCTGTGGCTCACATTGTTTTTGATGGGAAGCAATGATCTGGAATATCCCACATCTGAGTCTATCTCCTCAGAAAGGAGATTCTACATAGTACTGAGAGGGATGGTTTCCTGAATGTTTAAATACATGATGAATTCTCTAATCTGGGGTTCAGAGAGCAAGATTTTGGTACCACAGCTGGAAACATCGTCCAAGGGGAGTGGACAAGCCCTTCACAGGCCTGTCCCCACAGGGGACGGATCTAAAGGTCACCGCCCTCTAGGAGCATTCAAGTGACCTCCACCTCGTGCTGTGGTTCTGGTTCTGTGAACCATTCTGTAATTCCATTTTCAGATGACCTTCGGGGTTTCTGTGACTACTTCCACAGAGTGAGAAACTGGCTAGTTAAGCCAAGTGATGTGCTTGGGAGGGGTGATATTTCTGAACTTCAGCTTAAAAGATCGGAAGGTTAATGATCAGGGAGTGCATTTCCCACTGGAGATGCTTTGAATTTTTATTTCTCTCCTGGTCAAAGATCCCCCTCTAACTAGGTCAGTGGTTTTCAAATATGTTCTGTGGGACCCACAGCTTCAGCATCACCTAGGAACTTGTAAGAGATGTAAATTCTTAGGCCTCACCCCAGATCTAATTAATGAATCAGAAACTGGGGGTGTGGTCCAGCCCTCAGTGTTTGATGAGCCCTCCAGATAATCCTGATGCTAAAGTTTGAGAAACATTGATTTAAAGTGATAGTTTTCTTGACAAATAGATCTTCATCCTCAAGATGTACCCAGTAGTTTTTTTTTAAAGGCTCATCCTGTTTAACATGTCTTGAAAGGGAATGCAGGGATCATTTTTAGGTTTATAAATAAATGTGATATGTTTCTCACAGGTTTTGGAATGAATAAAACATTGAACAAATCATAAATATAAGTGTCTGGAGGCAGTTCTTTTGGGGGAAGAGTTTCCTTAGCTTACCTCTTCCAGACCTCACTGCTGAGCCCCATTCACTGGAGCTTGCTGGTCTTTCCCGACTGCTCACCATCTCTGCTTGCCATCTCTCATTCCGACCCGCGTCTCTGAGTGGTGTTCTTTATCTTCCCANGGAATTCTCCAGGCCAGAATACTGGAGTGGGTAGCCTTTCCCTTCTCCAGCGGATCTTCCCAGCCCAGGTTTGAACCGACATCTCCCGCATTGCAGGTGGATAATAACCAGCTGAGACACCAGGGAAACCCAACAATGCTGGAGTGGGTGGCCTATCCCTTCGCCAGCAGATCTTCTCGACTCAGAAATTGAACCAGGGTCTCCTGCATTTCAGGCAGATTCTTTACCAACTGAGCTATCAGTGAAGCCCAACAAAATGAAAAATCTGGCACAAATACATATTTTTGGAAATATATTTGTAACATATATGACAAAAATGTTAATAACTCTAACATAAAAAATTTTTATAACTCAATGAAATTACTTTGGTAGAAAAGATAGAGGAAAAAATTATAGAAAAAAGACCAATAAATGTGAAAAAGTTCAACTTCTCTAGTAATCAAAAGTATAAAAATGGAAATTTTTTTCATCCCCCAACTTAGCAAAGGAATAAAAGATAAAATCCAGTGTAAGTGAGAATGGGAGACAATAGATTCTCAACTATTTCTATTATTAAAAATGATGTTTAGAAGAATATTTAATGAAAAGGAATAATGGGTACCATATATTAGTAAGAAAGACATATGGAAAATGTATTAATAATCCTATTATTTTAAGGTGAAAAAAATTTCTATACTCTGTATAGAAAAAAACTCAGGATAATAAACACCAAAATGTTAACAAGGTTTAATTTTGAATAGAAAATAGTCCTCACTGTTTTTAAAATGGAAGTTTCCTGTCTTCAAAGAGGGGCAAAGATCAGGTCTCTTGTAACTTAAACTTTAATTCCTCTATAAGAAAACTTAGTAGAAGAAGGGAAAATTGACTGACTGCTGACTGATTTTTCTCTTAGGGAAAGTTCACTTCCAGTTAAAATTTTAGTTACTGGTTCATTATTATCAATAAGCAATCATGCCTGGAAGGATGGGGCTCCTCTATTAATAAAATAGGAAACTTTATTCCTAGTTCAAAATAAATAAATCAAATTAAGCATCAGACAAATGTACCTGAAGAGTATTAAACCACCTGCAGCCCAATCCTGAAAATTAACCATGTGATAGTTTCTTTTACTGTCAGGCCAAGTTCTATGGTATTCTTCCTACAAGAATGCTGTCTATGGCATGCTCCTCCCTCTTCCCATTTCGTTCAGCTATCTTCCTCACCTTCCCAAAGGGATCCTCAGTAAACCACTCATGAAATGAACAAAGAGAAGCTTTCTTCCAAACTGTTTATATCTCCTTATCCTACTTAGCTTTTCTTCATAGCACTCATCTTTGGCTTTGCCTAATTGTTATAAATGAAAAATTATGCTTAACTGTTTATCCTCTCCCCTCCCCACTGAAATGTAAGTTCCCTGAGGACAGGGACGTTGTTCCTCCACTCTGTCTCCAGAACCTAGTGGGATGATTGGATACTCATTAAATATTTGGTGAATGAACAAATATGAAAAGAACTGAGCCTTATGTGAGTGTCACTCACTCCAAGAAGAATTTTGTAACCCTGGGTATACTGGGGTGGCTTTGGGAACCCAGCACTGAAGACAATGGGGTGCTTTGTTTAGACAATTCACCTCTACCTGGAAGATAGCCCCAAACTTCATTGCAACCACTCATTTATGCTTGTTGCAACCAACAAATATAAAAGCAAACATAATTTAAAATATAGGTAACAAGACACCTTTTCTATACCTGACCAGGCATTTTATTGTTACTGTTTAGTAGACTTGGGGCAAAAAGTGAGATGCAGCTGAAGCTTTTTTGCTGCAAAAGGAAAAAAAGCCACTAGTTGTTTGCTGCCAGGAGTAGTAATGCAATCACAATTTAGTATTTGGAAAGTTTTCACCTAGGAAATCAGAGCTTTTTTTAGTTTTTTTCTTTTCTTTTTTGAAGTTTTTTTTTTTTTTTTAAATTAATGGACTTTCTTTTTCAGAGCAGTTTTAAGTTTATAGAAAAACTGAGCAGAAAGCATGGCGTCCCTATATCTCCCCATTCTGCTGCTGCTGCTGCTGCTGCTAAGTCACTTCAGTCGTGTCCGACTCCGTGTGACCCCATAGACGGCAGCCCACCAGGCTCCCCCATCCTTGGGATTCTCCAGGCAAGAACACTGGAGTGGGTTGCCATTTCNGTTTATAGAAAAACTGAGCAGAAAGCATGGCGTCCCTATATCTCCCCATTCTGCTGCTGCTGCTGCTGCTGCTAAGTCACTTCAGTCGTGTCCGACTCTGTGTGACCCCATAGACGGCAGCCCACCAGGCTCCCCCATCCTTGGGATTCTCCAGGCAAGAACACTGGAGTGGGTTGCCATTTCCTTCTCCAATGCATGAAAGAGAAAAGTGAAAGTGAAGTCGCTCAGTCTGTCCGACTGTTAGTGACCCCATGGACTGCAGCCCACCAGGCTACTCCGTCCATTGGATTTTCCAGGCAAGATACTGGGGTGGGGTGCCATTGCCTTCCCCGCCCCATTCTGAGTTTCCTTTATTGTTAACATCTCACACTGATGTGGTGCATTTGTTACAACTGATGAACCAATACTGATATATTCTTAATAGCTAAAATCCACAGCGTACATTAGGGTTCACTCTTTGTGTTGTGCATTCTATAGCTTTAGCCAACCGATAATAAAAAAAAAAGTGATTCTTGTACGTGGGAGAGGAGACGAAAGAAGTAAATGACAGAAAATTGAGGGCAGTATGTTGTTCATCTAATTCTTCCTTCTATCTCCAAGTCCAAAACTAGACTAAAAGTTCTGAAAGTCCATACCCGCATGAATGGATAAACAGGTTGTGGTACACCCATGTAATGGGAGACTGTTCTGCCATAGAAAGGAACAAACGACTGAAACTGCAACAGCCTGGACGCATTTAAAAGCAGTATGTAGAGTGCTATGGCCACCTACAAAAGCCTACACGCTGTATGGCTTTAGAACATGATATTCTGCTTGGCAGAACAAAGCCTCATGCTTTGTGACTAAGTTTCTAGTCACTTGAAACTTAAAATTATAGTAAACAGCATCCAGTAAAAAGCTACTAGGCATTCCAAGGAGAAGAAAAGTGTGACCTGTGACCAGGGGGAAAAAGCACTCAATAGAAAGAGATCCAGAAATGATAGGGCTGATAAAAAGAGCAGACAAAGGTGTCGAAACCACTAACAGAAATATGTTCCAGTGTTTGAAGGAAAACACGAGGATGGTGAGGAGAGAACGAGAGGATACAAAAAGAGCAACAAACAGAACTTCTAGAGGTGAAAAATGTGACACCTGAAATGAAAGGTTCACCAGAGGGATTAACAGGATGCTAGACATTGCAGAATAGAAGAGAATCAGTTAAATGATTAAGTGCTGGTGAGGATATGGAGGAAAGAGAACCTTTGTGCACCTTTGGTGGGAAAATAAATTAGTGTAGACACTGAGCGAAACAGTATGGAAGATCCTCAAAAAATTAAAAATAGACTACCGTATAATTGAGGAATTTCACTTCCGGATGTTTTTGCCAAGAAAACAAAAACACAAATTTTCAACATTATTCAGAATGGCCAAGGTAGTGTGTGTATATATATAAATATATATATGTATAACTACACTATTTAGCATATATATGTGTTCAGCCATACATACATGTTTATTTAGCCATAAAAAGAATGATATCTTGTCATTTGTGATAACATGGATGGACCTTGAGTGTATTCTGCTGAATAAAATAAATCAAAGACAAATACCATATGATTTCATTCATATGTGGAATCTAAAAAATAAAACAAGTGAACAAACTCAATAAAACAGAAACAGATCCGTAGATACAGAGAACAAACAGGTGGAAGCCAGAGGTAGGGGGATGGGGAAGATGAGTAAAATAGGTGAGGGAGATGAAGAGGTACAACTTCCAGTCAAAATGAATGGAATCACAGGGATGAAATAACCAGCATAGGAAATATAATCAAGAATATTATAATAACTTTGAATGTTGACAGATGGTAATTATTCCTTATCGTGGTGATCATTTTGTAATGTGTGGAAATATACAAATACAAATTATAAATCATTATGTTGGATCTAACAGATCTATAGTGTTGTATAGATAATAATTTAAAAAGGCATGGATTAAAAGTAAAATGATCAAAAAAGATATACCATGAAAAACTAATCATGAGAAAGCTTGAGTGGCTATATCAATAACACTATCAGACACAGTAAACCTCAAAACAAGGACGTGGTATCTACAAAGATTAGCAAACTGTATCCTGAATGGTATGTAGGTACCTGTTTTTGCTTCCCTAATTCTTGTGTGATTCCTTCTCCTTTCTCGAAGCTACATGGGTGTCTCATGGCATCCACAGGATGTCTCACTGGATCACAGGCTTGTCTGACTCATACATACTGTCTGTGGTGCTGACGTCACTGCCCCTCGGGTTGTGACTCCTGCTCTTGATTTGATCTGCCCCTGGCCTGTTGCACACTCTCCTGGGGCTGCTGCCTCTGCAGCCTGCTTCCTGCCCTTTGCTCTGGAAACCCTAGCCGATCACCAACAGAACACTGCGACCATTGCTGTCTCGTTCAGGGCAGGTTCTCACAATGTCACTCAAGGACGGATGGACTAGGAAATGACTTCTTTTGGGAATTAGGTTCTGGTAGATGGGCTGCATAGCAAGGTAGCTTGGTGTCACAACTCTTTTAGTGTTACACATTCCCTCCAGTGTAGGGTGCTGGAGAGGGGTGAGTACAAGTGCCAGCTGCCATGCCATGCCTGAAATCATCTCTCCCCTCTCCCCTCAGGTCCTGTTGCCAAGACCAACACATGAGGCTTGACTATTTCTTTTCTTACAGTGGATTTTCTCCTGGGGACCCCACAATTCCCTCCCTTATTGTGATTTGGCCCCTGTGGGTCCCCGACACTCATCACCCCACTCACGAAAATGCCCACTGTCCATGCCTTGGTGTGCCTGACACCATTGGACTTCATTTCCTAGGAGTCCCACTTAATCTAACTGATGCAAATAGTTCACAGACTCAAGTTCCATTTACATTTCATCAGAACGTTCAGTTGTAAAAATATGAACTCACTGAGCACATTCACTTGGACTGTGGCATGGGACCATCTAGAAGTGAATTCTGAATGGCCCAGGAGATGGGTCCCTATTTAAAATTTCCTGAGACAAGACACAAAACATGTAATGTAAAAAACTGGTTAATAAGCTTCTTATTGATCATATACAGCAAGGCTCTCCAGGTAGACAATCAGAAGGCAAAATGCAGGCTATCAGCTTGAGCCTCTCACAAAATGTGGTTGTGAAAGCCATTAATGACCAATTCTGTTCTTGGAACTTATTCCAAACAAGCCTCTGGCCATTCTGCCCATATGATCCCTTAGGTGAGAAAGGAGAGGCCTTTGATAAAACTGACCCCGTGATCATTTGATTCGGCCAGCCTTGTAATGGGGACGTGGGGATGTTTGTCCTGAGGAGAAGCTCTCAAGTTCTGTGGCCCTCTTCTTGCAAACACCAACCTCACTCCTAGTTTATTTTTCACACAATCTGGATTTCAAAGGTATGGCCAAAAGATTGTTATTATATAAAATAATCCTGCTGTTTATAATTTGGAGTTTGGCCTAGTGGATCTGGTGCATTTTGTCACTATGTTTAGCAAAGTCATCAGGAAGTGTACTTGGTGTAGAGAATGAGTGTGAACTTTATCTGTAAAATGGGGTTATGGTTAATACCTGCTCATTGGGTTGTTCTAAGAATTAAATGCATTCACATACAGGTGAGTTACTAGGTACATGCTCCCTGCTCAAGGCCTTCAAAGGCATACTATTATCCACAACAGAAAGTTCAAACTTAAACTTTTCTTTTTCTGGCTGCACCAGAAGCATGCAGCTTTTTTTTTTTT
>SJYX01018449.1:504463-546202 GCA_006410675.1 Oreotragus oreotragus
GATGCTAAAGCTGAAACTCCAGTACTTTGGCCACCTCATGCGAAGAGTTGACTCATTGGAAAAGACTCTGATGCTGGGAGGGATTGGGGGCAGGAGGAGAAGGGGACGACCGAGGATGAGATGGCTGGATGGCATCACGGACTCGATGGACGTGAGTCTGAGTGAACTCCGGGAGTTGGTGATGGACAGGGAGGCCTGGCATGCTGCGATTCATGGGGTCGCAAAGAGTCGGACACGACTGAGCGACTGAACTGAACTGAACTGACATAAATCAGCCATGGGTGTACATGTGTCCCCCATCCTGAAGCCCCCTCCCACCTCCCTCCCCATCTCCTCCCTCTGGGTCGTCCCAGTGCACCAGCTTTGAGTGCCCTCTTTCATGCACTGAACTTGCACTGGTGATCTATTTCACATATGGTAATATACATGTTTCAGTGCTGTTCTCCCAAGTCTTCCCACCCTTGCCTTCTCCCACAGAGTCCAAAAGTCTGCTCTTTATATATGTGTCTCTTTTGCTGTCTCTGCATATAGGGTCATTGTTACCATCTTTCTAAATTCCATACATATGCATTAATACACTGTATTGGTGGTTTCCTTTCTGACTTACTTCACTCTGTATAATAGGCTCCAGTTTCATCCACCTCATTAGAACTGATTCAGCCACTCCAGTATTCTTGCCTGGAGAGTTCTATGGACAGAGAAGCCTGATGGGCTACAATCCGTGGTGTTTCAAAGAGTTGGACACAACTGGGTGACTAAGAGCATTTCAGATCGAGTGTATCAGGTGCAAGGGACATTGTCACTTCAGCTGGGCCATAGAAAGGGGGTGAAGGGAAGAAAGGAGATCAGTGACCAGGGCCGGGTGGTCTCGGCAGCTGGAATGAAGAGTGAGGTCTATTCTCTACTCAATGGGGCCTTGCAGTCGCCGTAACATGCATTGCGTTAAAGATCTTGCTCAACTCTCATTGCTCCCTAGCTCCCCCTCGTACCATGTCCTCTCTCTGTAGCCAGTCTCGAAACATCCCACTGTGGGCCATCATTTGCCCTCTTCATGGCTGTACTTGCCTCCTACCTGGACCCCTTCCTTCTACTCTTGCAACTCCACTCAACTGTTCTCTATATACCAGCTGGTAGAGTGGTTTTTAAAAATGTGAACTTCACTACTTACCTCATCTGCTTAAACCCCCTCAGTGTCTTTCAGGTCATTTAGGGCAAAATCCAAGTCCTTATCATAATTAAAAATCCTCTGTGTGATCTAGCCTCTCATTTACCCTTTCAATCAGTCAGCGTTCTGGCAGGAAAATATCATAAATTAAAATGGGTAACGATGAGTTTTTAATAAAGAGGCCGTCTACAAGGGCATGGACAGGATTTGAAGAATCCAACATGAGACGGTGCAGTCCTCTAAGGACAATGACTTGGGGAACGGTTCCCTCCTCTATGTCTGAAGGACAAGTGGAGTGAGCCCTTGTAGAACTGATGAAATAGCTTCATGCAGAGGTGACCTGATGGAAGTCATGGCCCCAGGTAGAGGGTCAAAGCCAACCCCAGCCAACTGTCTGGAAGTGAGGAAATAAATATTTTAATTTCATTCTCCTCTCACCCTCTACTCTCCCGCCAGTGCCTTGCCTTGATCAACGTGAAGCCTGGAGGCATGAAAGCCCATTGGTGTGGCCCCTATAGGTGAGCTTCTCTAGGCACCAAGGAGGTTGCAAGAGTGTGGTAAGTACATCTGCAGGGGCGACCAGAAGTCTTGGTGTAGTTTTCTAGGGAATCTTGTATCTCACATAAGCCGTTTCCTTCCATCTCCTCATGCCCAGCCCTGCACCTAGCAATGTCTGCTCTTCCCTCTACTCTCGTCCTGAGTGTCATTAACTCAGAGAAGAAGTCTTTCCTGACTTATCCCAGGTAAGGGCATGCCCCTTATCACAAGCTCTCACTGCGCCCCCTAGCTATCTTTTGCATGTACATTAAAATTGCATGATAATTAATTGTTCAATTATATGGTTAAGAAGTCTGTTAGGGCGGGAAAATAGAATCCAGTACAGGGGGCTCCATAGTAGAAGCCTGATAAAAATTTGTTGAAAAGTTGAATACTTAATACCCACCTTGTCCAGTCTTCAAATTTCTCCTTGTATGTAACCCAATTTTGATTAGAATAAGTCTTGCTCATGTTACCTGTAAATCTGTCATATTAATGAACCAATGAGACAATAGGATATTTCAACAGGTATCTTTGAGTGTCCACAACGTTCTAGACATTAATAAGTGTAAGGGAAACAGAGATGGGTAACATTTGGTACCTGACCTCAGGAGTTTGTAGTTTAATAGGGGAAACAGTGATATAAACAAATAAATATCAAACAGTGTTACAAAAGTTCTTCTGACTGTCCATGCAAATTTTTCCTCCAGAGTACATGGCATTCTGTTTCTATCTCTAGGGTCAGGGGAAATTTAACATTGGACATTTGAGTTGGGCCCTGAAGGATGAATGGAATGAGGTTTGTGACATTGTACAGGAGACAGGGATCAAGACCATCCCTATGGAAAAGAAATGCAAAAAAGCAAAATGGCTGTCTGGAGAAGCCTTACAAATAGCACTGAAAAGAAGAGAGGTGAAAAGCAAAGGAGAAAAGAAAAGATATAAGCATCTGAATGCAGAGTTCCAAAGAATAGCAAGAAGAGATAAGAAAGCCTTCTTCAGCAATCAATACAAAGAGATAGAGGAAAACAACAGAATGGGAAAGACTAGAGATCTCTTCAAGAGAATTGGAGATACCAAGGGAACATTTCATGCAAAGATGGGCTCGATAAAGGATAGAAATGGTATGGACCTAACAGAAGCAGAAGATATTAAGAAGAGGTGGCAAGAATACACAGAAGAACTGTACAGAAAAGATCTTCACGACCCAGATAATCATGAGGATGTGATCACTAATCTAGAGCCAGACATCTTGGAATGTGAAGTCAAGTGGGCCTTAGAAAGCATCACTAAGAACAAAGCTAGTGGAGGTGATGGAATTCCAGTTGAGCTGTTTCAAATCCTGGAAGATGATGCTGTGAAAGTGCTGCACTCAATATGCCAGCAAATTTGGAAAACTCAGCAGTGGCCACAGGACTGGAAAAGGTCAGTTTTCATTCCAATTCCAAAGAAAGGCAATGCCAAAGAATGCTCAAACTACCGCACAATTGCACTCATCTCACACGCTAGTAAAGTAATGCTCAAAATTCTCCAAGCCAGGCTTCAGCAATATGTGAACCGTGAACTCCCTGATGTTCAAGCTGGTTTTAGAACAGGCAGAGGAACCAGAGATCAAATTGCCAACATCCGCTGGATCATGGAAAAAGCAAGAGAGTTCCAGAAAAACATCTATTTCTGCTTTATTGACTATGCCAAAGCCTTTGACTGTGTGGATCACAATAAACTGTGGAAAATTCTGAAAGAGATGGGAATACCAGACCACCTAACCTGCCTCTTGAGAAATCTGTATGCAGGTCAGGAAGCAACAGTTAGAACTGGACATGGAACAACAGACTGGTTCCAAATAGGAAAAGGAGTACGTCAAGGCTGTATATTGTCTCCCTGCTTATTTAACTTATATGCAGAGTACATCATGAGAAACGCTGGACTGGAAGAAACACAAGCTGGAATCAAGATTGCCGGGAGAAATATCAATAACCTCAGATATGCTGATGACACCACCCTTATGGCAGAAAGTGAGGAGGAGCTAAAAAGCCTCTTGATGAAAGTGAAGGAGGAGAGCGAAAAAGTTGGCTTAAAGCTCAACATTCAGAAAACGAAGATCATGGCATCCGGTCCCATCACTTCATGGGAAATAGATGGGGAAACAGTGGAAACAGTGTCAGACTTTATTTTTTTGGGCTCCAAAATCACTGCAGATGGTGACTGCAGCCATGAAATTAAAAGACGCTTACTCCTTGGAAGAAAAGTTATGACCAACCTGGATAGTATATTCAAAAGCAGAGACATTACTTTGCCGACTAAGGTCCGCCTAGTCAAGGCTATGGTTTTTCCTGTGGTCATGTATGGATGTGAAAGTTGGACTGTGAAGAAAGCTGAGCGCCGAAGAATTGATGCTTTTGAACTGTGGTGTTGGAGAAGACTCTTGAGAGTCCCTTGGACTGCAAGGAGATCCAACCAGTCCATTCTGAAGGAGATCAACCCTGGGATTTCTTTGGAAGGAATGATGCTAAAGCTGAAACTCCAGTACTTTGGCCACCTCATGCGAAGAGTTGACTCATTGGAAAAGACTCTGATGCTGGGAGGGATTGGGGGCAGGAGGAGAAGGGGATGACCGAGGATGAGATGGCTGGATGGCATCACAGACTCGATGGACGTGAGTCTGAGTGAACTCCGGGAGATGGTGATGGATAGGGAGGCCTGGTGTGCTGCGATTCATGGGGTCGCAAAGAGTCGGACACGACTGAGTGACTGAACTGAACTGAACTGAAGGATGAATAAGGTTTGGCCAAGTGAAGGTGTTCCTGGAAGAGGGAACATAAGGGACAGATACAGACTGTGGCACATGGAGGCAGGGACTTGCATGACCTATGTCATTTCCACAATTAGAGGTGTACCCTAGTCAGCAGAAGTTTCCAGGAGGTTTTAAATGTAATGGTCATCTTATACAAGTGACATAGTGAGGGACAAAAGCAAGGAGGCATTGGGAGGCAGAGGAGGGATGGGGGGTTTGGAGGTCCACGAAGAACAGGGCAAATTGGACAATGGCCACGTGTCGCAAGGGAGAATGGAAGGATGACAAACGGTTTTACAGACAGTAAAATAATTTCAAGGGGTTATTGCTTTGAAAAACTCAAGTCTACGCCCATCCTTGCCCTGATGCCTGACTCGTGATGTGAAAACAGATCTGCCATGTTCCAGAACAACGTGTGCTTTTCCTGAGTTTCCTAAGGCTGGGGCATTGGATGGCTTGGTTGGCACTGGTCTTGGCATTTTTGAAATAACATTTCCCCCCTGACTGCCAACTT
The DNA here is from genome assembly GCA_006410675.1 of Oreotragus oreotragus. Taxonomy (NCBI): domain Eukaryota; kingdom Metazoa; phylum Chordata; class Mammalia; order Artiodactyla; family Bovidae; genus Oreotragus; species Oreotragus oreotragus. The sequence goes on from SJYX01018449.1 coordinate 509,474, forward strand.
AATAGTACACTGTCTTCATTTAAGACTTTTGTCAGCAACTTCTCTCTAAGCTGTTTCTGAAAACATCTTTTGACAATTCATATTCTTGCCACCTGCTGATTCACCAAATTCACATTGCTTCAAAGTCATCTTCTCATTTTCTCTATTTGTGCAGACTTCCAAAGCCAGTAGCCATTTTTATTAATTAATGTATCCAACTGACCCAACGGGCATACAGTGTTTGTGCCAGGTATTATGCCAAATGCGGGAGATACAAAGATGTAGAAAATATTCTCTTGGCCCTCAAGGAGCTTACCATCTAGCAGAGGAGACAAATGCAGTACCAATTTTTATGGCACTGAGAGCCTAGGTCTTGATTGTTCTCACCACAGAAAAGGAACGATAATTTTGTAGTGACATATAGGTGTTAGCTAATGCTACAGTGGCAGCTGCATTATAAAATACAAATGCAACAGATCAACACATTGTGCACCGTAAACTTATAAATGTTATATGTCAATTATATAGAATAAGTAAATGAAGAAAATTAATTACAAATTGAAAAAAAAAGAAAAGAAAAACTGTGTCAACTTTTTTGAGCATTTTGCAATAGGGTTCAAATTTTACTAGCCTTTAAAAATCTCCCCGTAATGTTCTTCCACTAAACACATATTTCTCCTTTAAAAAAATTGTGAGATCTGGTGATGTTTCTTTCTCAAAGTATACATCAAATTTCCCATGAGATCAATCTGTCTTAGTCTTCTATAGACTTATCGGTGATAGGCAACAATTTTCATCTTAGATAATAAAATAGAAATTGTGAAGTCTTACCATTCCACTGAATATTTTGAAAAAGAATGGAATGTCTTCTTTTTTGGATGCTTACACAACAGGCAATTATTAATATTCTAAGGATAACGATCATTACTTTAAAATAAAAGATTGTCAAAATAATAAAGATAATCTAGAGATCTCTTTCTACAGGTTATTGCCAACCAAAGCAGCCTGAACACTTTTTAAATAAAAGTATATGGAAAGTGAAGTGGTAATCACAGGGTTTTATGAATACACAGAGGAGGGTCCCTAAGGCCGGCTGGAGGAAGAGCAATGGATAGTATCTTGGGGAGATGGCATTTGAGTTGGACCTCAAAAGGGGAAGAGACATCAGTCGAGCCACGGTGACTGGAGGAAGGGCAGTCCAGGCAGATGAACACCACATGAACACAGACAGAGCCAGGGAATGTCCAATGGGGATGGGGTTGTTACTGCATTAGACTCAAGGCCCGCCTCTTGTGGCCTTCCCTGAGCTGAAGCCCCCTGGCTCAGTCAGGGATTTCTTTTCTGCCCGGTTTTGTGCTGCCAAGAAGGAAACTGAGTTTGGCGCAAGCGAAACAGGCTTTTATTCAACAGCCAGAGAATGGAGAAGGGGAGCTCATCTTTTAAAAGCACCTTCTCCCCAGGGGACGGTAGTAAGGGAACTTTAAGGGCCAGGAGGCCGCAGGCCACCAGGGCTCTAGGAAAGTGGTGGAAGTTGCTCAGTCATGTCCGACTCTTTGCAACCCTCTAGGCTGTAGCCCCCCGAGGCTTCCTTTGTCCATGGGATTTCCCAGGCAAGAATACCGGAGTGGGTTGCCACCCTCTTCTCCAGGGGATCTTCCTGACCCAGAGATCAAACCCAGGTGTCTTGCATTACAGGCAGATTCTTTACCATCTGATTCTTTACCACCAGGGAAGCCCAGGGCTCTAGGAAAGGGGCAGAGATATTCAGGGACGCTGGGGCATGTGCAGTCCTTCAGCCTTATTTGCACATGGCACAAATTGTGCCTGGCAGAATACAAAGACCCACTTTGGGTGGAGATCTTAGCATGACAATGAAACAAAGGTAACTCTTGGATACCTGGAGGTGTCATCTGCCCACAGGCACGTTCTAATGGTCAGATCAGAGCTGGTTCCGGTGATGGAGCACTGTACATCTCTCAAAGCATATACGGTTGCAAAGCATCTCTGCCAAACACCAGGTAGTGCTTTTGAAACAAACACAGAGATAAATCAGAGGAAGTATCCTTCAGTGCTCAGGGGTTGGTATGGAAAAACAAACAAGTCAAGGCTAGGAAATCCATGACCTTTAGCCTACTCTGCCTGCCATTGTGGATCAGTCTGGCTTCATTGACCACGTTTGTGCCATTCTGTTGATAAAACACAACTAGCCTGTATGGTTAAAAAACCAGTTTTTGTGCTTAAGGCCTGGGCAGCTTAGCATGGCTGACAAGAGCGAGTGAGATGGGGAAGGATAGGGAGGCTTGTGAATGCCAGCAGTTTGTTTGTTTTGGGTAGATTTAGATTATGGGTGGCCATTGTAGGATTCTGTGATCAGGGCTCCATTCTAGGCATCTTGATGGTTGTGAGAAAGCTTCATTTGAGTGACACAGTATAGGGTGGGGAAGGCGGGAAAGGCCAGTTAGAAGGCTATTACAACAATCCAAGTGAAAATGATGGATGGGAAAGGAGTGGGAAAGAGAATGTGGCTTTTTTTTTTTTTAATTTATTTGGCTGCACGGGGTCTTTGTTGCACCATGTGGGGTCTTGTTCCCCAACCAGGGATCCAACCCAGGCCCCCTGCATTCGGAGTACAGAGTCTTAGCCACTGGATCACCAGAGAAGTTCCTGAGACTGTGGCTTTTGAGATGCATGAAGAAGGTGAGAGCAGGCAGGACTTGGTGGCTGATTAAAAACGAAAGTGAGGAAGAGAGAACAGAGTGCTCAAATCCAGATCCTAGTTAACACCAGCGAATGAACCAGGCAATGACTATGATAAAGTGTTTGCCCGTGAAGTTAGGTCTTGGCAGTGCAGCCTGATTCCACCACTTGATGGCTGTGGACACTGCTGTAGTCAGTCTCCCTGAGTCTGTTCCCTCCCTGTTAGACGGAATAATAATAGGATTGGCTTCAAAGGGTTTTAATGAGGATTCAATGAAATAAAGGGTGTGAAAGCATTTTAAAAAGTTGAAGGGACTATCACAGGCAAAATGTTATTGCTCAAATGCTGCCCCTGTATTCTTTACAATCAAACCTTGCATTTCTATTTGTAGCTTGCAAGATAAGAGCCTCTTCCAAAATCAACCATAGAGAAGACGAATTCCATAAGTAGTGTCAAAACTTTGGATTTGGGTGTGGGGCAGGAGGGAAGCAATCATCTTTTGTCCTCTTTTAAGCAGTAATCCTCTGTTTTTCTTTGTAATAATACTTAATTTAAAAGAGGCATTATAGAGACTTCCCTGGCTGTCCAGTGGTTAGGACCCACTGCTCCCATTGCAGGGGGCACAGGTTCAATCCCTGTTAGGGAAAATAAGGTCCTACAAGCTGCATGGCATAGCCAAAATAGGGTACTTATTCTTTTTTTTAAAATAGATGCCTTGTATTGTAACAATATTGTAGCCAGTGATTATATCATAGAATACATGAAAGGACTTAAAGCTGAATATGCAGCTTGTTATTAATAATCTTAATTTTCTTTTTTCTGTTACTTCTGAAAGAAAAAAAAAAAAAACTTCCCTTTTAATCACTAATTATTTGGGCTCCAAAGCTCTGTGACAAGAAGAGTTCAATTTTGTATATAGGAAGGCAAGACCTTTTTTGCCCAACATTATCACTTTTAATACAGGAGGTGGTTTTTTGATAGGAGAAACGAGGGAATTTTGAAGTGTTTTGTCTGCCTATTGGTGATCTTAGATAATTGCCAATTTTACTAAATGACAAAAAAGTTTCACAGTTGTTCCTTTAAAGAGATGTTAATACCTATTAATAGGGAGTAAACAAGGATTGGAGAAAGTTGGCTTTGAAATGTGTTTTTAAAGTGTGGTTGGCACTTGAGAGGGTTTACCATACTTCAGACAAAATATTAAAGCCCTGGTGAAGTTAGTTGTCTCAGTAGGATGTGGGGAACTATTCACCTTCTCCAACTTCCCCCAGCTGGAACTTTCCACAAGTCTGAGGGGGCACTAAACAGAGTTCTCTGATAGACACTAAGCCCTGCCTCAGACAGTATCTGCTTTTTCTCTCTGTGGTTCAGGGAGATAATACAGTATAGGGTCTAAAGAGTTTTGAACATCTATTGGACAAAGTAGTTATGAATATTTATGTTCAGAGTTGGGGGTGGGGGTGATGTGATGTGCTTGTGTCTATGCCTGGCGAGTGGACGGGTAGAGAAATTTAATTTTGTCATGCAAGAAGGGAAGTATTGTGGTACCTTATAAAAGAGGGATCTGTTTTCAGTTTGGATTCCTTCTGCTAAAACTCCTCTAAATGCCAGAGATGACAGTGGAGTCCAAAAACCAGTTTACAGAGTAGAAAAATGCCTGTCTTTAGACAGATTGGCCTGGTGAGTAGAGTGGTTAGAGAGGGGCTGCATCTCACAGGCTTTGTGTGCTAATTCACTTCAGTTGTGGCTGACTCTTTGTGACCCTGTGGACTGTAGCCCACCAGCCTCCTCTGTCCATGGGATTCGCCAGGCAAGAACACTGGATGGGTTGCCAAGCCCTCCTCCCGGGGATCTTCCTGACCCAGGGATCCAATTTGCTTTTCTGAAGTCTCCTGCACTGGCAGATGGGTTCTTTTTACCAACGCCACCTGGGAAGCCCCCAGAGGCTTTGAGTTTGCAACGAAGAATCAGAATGCAGATTTGCCGTGATTCAGAATGCTAAGATTTAGTAAAACCATTGGGCTGAAACTGAAGGAGGGTATCTTGGCCCAGACAGAGCCATGAGAACAAGCGCAGGGCATCAGACCCACCCAGGATGACACACCCAGTTGGCCAGGCCCAGGGCCTTCTCCAGAGAAGAGGGACTGGAGGTGGAGAAGGACAGAATTATAGAGTGTTCACTGTGTCATTTCTCTCCTACTGACTGGATTCCTGATTGTCCCAGTGCTTTTTTTCTTTCCCATGAGTCACAGGTTAACTCTCCAAGTAACAAAAATTACAGTATCCAGAGCATGTTGAACCAGCAGTCCCCTTGGAGAATTCCCAGTGGAGGCACCATATCATCAAGCACTTTTATCTCTCTCCACAGAGGCGTGAATTGAATTCCTGTACACATCCTTCCATCCCACCTCCCACCCCCCAGTGGACAGCCAGTTGCCCACTTATTAAATAATCCATGTTTCCGCTTCCCTTATTAGACATGCTCACCTGGATCATATAGTAACTTCTCATATGTAATTAGGTTTCGGTTTGGACTCTGATCTCACTGATCTGATTTCTTTATTCATACATCAATACTAATTTTTTTTAACACTCTAAATTTGTAACAAATTTTAAGCTGATAGGGCTGCTACATCCTCATTATTCTTTTTCAAAATATTCCTTCTTCCCAATTTAATTTTTCCCATGTTGATATTTCCTACGAACTTTAGTACATTTGGGGTGGTTCCAGTTTCTTCTCATGACTCTGTCTGGGCCAAGATACCCTCCTTCAGTTTCAGTCCTACATTTTTACTAAGTCTTAGCATTCTGGACCATTGTGAATTTGTATTCTGATTCTTGGTTGCAAACTCAAAGCCTATGGGGGCTTCCGTTGGTAGAAAGAACTTGTCTATCTTCCTTAATATTCATAAGGGCTTTAAAAAAGCCCTTCTTTGGTGGTTTAAAGTTTTCTTCATAGGTCCTTTCTAACTTCCTAATCCTTCAATCAATATGGAGAAACTGCAGAAACTTGAAGATGAAACTGGCAAGGTGAGAGGATGATTTCCCCTCTACAGTAAGACTATTATTTCTTTGCTAATTTCATTTTGTATCACTCACATCTCTAATTTTGTTCATGATAGTCCAGGGGATTAAAAAAAGAGAAAGGTAACCTTAGGACTTTCCTGGTGGACCAGTCTACCTGCCAGTGCAGGCGACAGGGCTCAGTCCCTGCTCTGGGAAGGGTCCATACTGGCTCTGCTCTCTGGAGCCCTTGAGCCACAACTACTGAATCCTGTGAGGCTTACAGCCCAAGCTCCTCAATGAAGATAGCCTCTATTCACTGCAACTAGAGAAAACCCACAGGAAGCAGTGAAGACCCCCAAATAAGTAAATAAATAATGAAAAAATTTAAAAAGCTAACTTTAAAGAGTCTCCCTCCTTTGATTCTTCCCTGTAATTCCCCCAGCTGGAATCCTCACCTCTTGCAAACTGCTCTCCTTGCTGTTACCTGGCGTGTCTTGGTCTTCATTGGCCATCCTGGCCCCCGAAGGCCTCTCCTTGCTCTAAAGTCCTGAAGCACACATTGCAAAGGTTCATTACATTCACATTACCCATTTACCACTCAGACAACTTGGTATGGTTACCGGTCTTTTTACCTCTCTGTCTTTTTTCCCAAAAGATTACTGGAAAGGTCAAGTGTGTCATCCTTTTTCGTTCCCCCTCACCCCCCTTCTCCATCTCACCAGAGATACCCCACAGGTCTCAGGTAATATCTTGCATTTTCTTTAACCACTTACTTTTGGTAGCAGCAGTTGTGCATTCACTGCAGCACCCAGATTGTTCTCCTGCTGGGATGTTCTAAAAGTAGAGATTTTTTTTTAACTTAAAAAAAAAACCCAGGAAGTGAAAATGATGCTTGAATATCCTTTCAGTGCAAACAGAATGGCCAATAGTATAGTCTACTCACCATTTGGAGTAGACCATTACTCACACCATTACTCACTCCAGTATTCTTGCCTGGAGAATTCCATGGATGGAGGAGCCTGGTGGCTTACAGTCCATGGGGTCCTAATGAGCTGGATATGACTGAGTGAGTAACACTACTATTACTACTATAGGCTACTCAGCAATACTTTAGCTCCTTCTCTTATCCTCTGGGAATATGTGCTTTGAGTAGAATGGTGAGCTGCTGGTACCATTTCAACTGTGATGGCATTTACTCTCTCGTTGATTGAGCCATTCAGCTGGATTCTCGTCTAAATGCCCCAAAGATGATACTCCAGTCTAGTTAATCTTCCCATTTCCCAAGCCTCACTTCCTCCTTAAAAATGCCACAGATATTCCCCAGGGAGCCCTCCTTTTCTGAATCTCTCTGGCCTCTGGCCTTCTACAGACCGTCTTTTTGGTTTTGGTGGTTACCAGTGTGGTGCTTGTCTTTTTTCAGAGCAACTCACACTTGGAGTGTTTGACTCTAGAGGATTTTGAAACCTGGTCTTGCCATCTACTAGCTACATGATCTTGGACAAGTTACTTAAGCTCCCCAGGTCCCCTCAGTTTCCTCATCTTGAAATATAGATAATCAACATGGTTTCAACCTCCTAGGATTCTTATAAATATTACATGTGTTAATATTTTTTTGTAAAGTGCTTAAAACAGTCCCTGACCCAAAGTAAACTTTCCAAAAGTGTCTGTTTTTCTTTTTTTTAAATTATACTCCTTTACTTGGTATTGGTGCGCCCAGCCAACGTGGCTAAAGAAGACAGGAGTCAGTGTAAGAGAGAGCTTACTATTCACAGAGTCACGTGAACTGACTTCTCTCTTCTCTTCAACATGGAAATCTCAGTTCTTTTCATGAAAATGAGCAGTGCTCAACCTCACTGTCTCTACAGGGCAGGGCTTGAAGATCAGTTACGAGATTCATCCTGTTACTACTGAGTCCTAGCATCTTAATATTAATAAGTGTAAAGTATATTCAAGAACTTTCTTCACTGGGCACTGAAAAAAGGGACAAGTTTGGAAAAAATGAGTTGACTGGCTGGGACTTCCTGTCCCTGTTTCCCGTATCTGGTAATGTGCTGGACAGATGGTGGAAGAGACCTGGCTGTGTATGTCACACATCATCAGCCCCTTGCTTTGTAGGACCTTAAAATGTTCCCTGGGTATTTAATGAGTTTAAATTTGGTTTTCTGTAATAAAGATTGTAGCATTCTCAAGGTCAAGGGGCTGTGACTTATGAGTCCTTGTAACCCCTGGCATGGCTAGAAGCGCTGCACAGATCAAGAAGCTCTCATCAACAGATTCATTGTTTAGACTGGTAGGACAAAGCAATGTTTGGATGCTGTTAAACTGCAGTTGGAGAAAAATTACAAGTAACCATAAAACTTCCCACAATTCCTAATCTACTGTGTCTTTATTGGTGCTACTCACGACTGAGAATGCTGATTCCATTCCAGTCCCTCTCATCACAGTGAAGAGCCGTAAAACCCTGGAAGGAGATAGAAATGAGGGATCTGATTCTGCTAGTTGAGATAAGTCAGACACAGGAAGACAAATATTCACATATGATCTCATATTGGACTATAAAAAAGCAAACCTCATAGAAACAGAGTCAGATGGTGGTTACCACAGGTTGAGGGTATAGGGAAAATGGGGAGATGGTCAAAGAGTATAAACTTCTAGGAATCTAATATACCACATGGTTAATAATACTGTATTATTATATACTTGAAAGCTGCTAAGAGAATATATCTCAAATGTTCTTACCATAAAGAAGAAATGGTAATTCTGTGACTTGATGGAGGTTTTAGCTAGTGCTATGGTGGTAATCATTTTGCAATACATCAAATTAATACTTTGCATACTCTAAACCTACATAATGTTGTATATCAATTATATCTCAGTAAATCTGAGGTGAGGGGAAGGAAGAGAAATGGGAGGCCTGGATCATCCAGTTTAGAAGTTGAGTGTTGACTCTTCTTTGGAGACAGCCCTTATTTTAAAAAATATAAATTTATTTATTTTAATTGGAGGCTAATTACTTTACAATATTGTACTGGTTTTGCCNATCTCAGTAAATCTGAGGTGAGGGGAAGGAAGAGAAATGGGAGGCCTGGATCATCCAGTTTAGAAGTTGAGTGTTGACTCTTCTTTGGAGACAGCCCTTATTTTAAAAAATATAAATTTATTTATTTTAATTGGAGGCTAATTACTTTACAATATTGTACTGGTTTTGCCATACATTGACATGGCTCGGGGCTGGTGCACTGGGATGACCCAGAGGGATGGGATGGGGAGAGAGGTGGAAGGCGGACTCAGGATAGGGAACACATGTACACCCGTGGCGGATTCATGTCAATGGAGACAGCCCTGTAGCCCTGATTTTTATTTTAAGTTCAGAATAGTGGCTTTTATGGCATCAGTCAGCACCAGGGGGCAGAAGAGAAAGCAGTTTGAATGGAAAGAAGCCCAAACTCAAAAGGACTGTGAGTAAATGGTATAAGCATGCCAAAGCTTCCAACACAGTTCTTAGCACCTAGTAGGTAAGCTATATATGTTAGCTGAATCTGAAAGTCTTAAGTCATTTAATGATGATTTCTCAATTACAGGAAAAGTCCAGGTTCACTGTAGAAAAAATAAAAATACAGAGAAGCAAAATGACAAAAAAGTGAAAAGTGAAACTTGCTCAGTTCGTTAGTATTAGTGGCGTCAGTCATGTCCAACTCTTTGCGACCCCATGGACTGTATAGTGCATGGAATTCTCCAGGCCAGAATACTGAAGTGGGTAGCCATTCCCTTCTCCAGGGTATCTTCCCAATGCACGGATCGAACCCAGGTCTCCCACACTGCAGGCAGCTTCTTTATCGTCCGAGCCACCAGGGAAGCCCACAGAATGAGAATTAAAAATTTAATTATTCATAATATCTCTATTGCCCCCAAATTAAGCACTGTTAACCTTTCGGTCGAGTATATTCTCTTTTCCATATATGCATGTCTTACCCCTAAAATGGAATCACCATTTATTTTTCTTATTTCATGTTTCTCTGTAACTGTAATTGGTAATATTCACTCTTTAGCTCAACATAGTATATGAACACATACCAAGCACTTTGCTGAGTTTTCTCAACTGTACAGTTTCATTTAATCCTCAGAACAATTTCACTATCTCCATTTTACTGATGAGGGAGTTGAAGCTCAAACTTGTCTAGATTTGAAAGTGTTAAACCCAAACAGTGCCCCTTCAGCTAGTTTTGGTTGTGCTGAGAAACTAGAAGATCTGCTTTTAGTTGGATGCTTTCTTTAAAATATCAAGCCCAAGTGATAAATAACTGCCCCGGTGATACCCAGTTTCTTTTTCTTTAACCACACCATTTTAACACTTCTGCTGCTGCTGGACCGTGATTTTAAAGACATAGGGATTTTTGTACATTTTACATTGTATATTCTGTACATTTTAATGGACTACTGGATAACTAAATTGAGAGCAGAGCAAGGACATGGATTTTATACAAACAATTCCTACTCGACTTAGAAATTTAATTTTATGGTTGTAACTGATGATGGTCTAAAAACTCCCCAAACTAAACAAAATTATGAAACCTCGCTGAGAGTAACTGGTCTGGGAGAGTCATGAAACTTACAACGTGATAGTTTAACATTTTGGTTTTCACATCGCTGCCAGAGGACGTCAGAACCGAGTCGAGGGATTTGGGTTGACCACTGGCTCTGCGGGCTGACCCACCACATGAGCAAAAGAGGCCTTTTCATTTCTGGCTTTAGTTTTCTCTTCCAGGGAGAAAAGCTGAAGAATAGACTGAAATACAAAGTGCCTTTTAATGAAATGCTGCCTCATTGTCTTATAATAGGGCTAACACGGACTACCAGCGGCTCAGATGGTAAAGAATCTGCCTGTAAAGCAGGAGACCCGGGTTCAATCTCTGGATCAGGAAGATCCCCTGGAGAAGGGCATGACAACCCACTCCAGTATTCTTGCCTGGGAAATCCCAAGGACAGAGGAGCCTGGCGGGCCACAGTCCGTGGGATCTTAAAGAGCCGGAACGGGCTGAAGCGATTAATACTGACTAACACGGTTTATTAACAATATTGGTTAGAGAAAGAATGTACTGTGTGGTGCATTTGCGGATTCACCCTAACCCCAAAATATGCAGTCAACTTTGATTGCTCAGGGCAAGGAAAGGGAGATGAGCCGATGCACCAAGCAATGAACAAGATAAACATTTCAAAAACATAAATATAAGCACACACACACATCCTATTCCCCCACCGCCACCCCTCCCCACGTCCCCGGAACGAGCCACAGTGTCCTGCGCTCAGATAAGTGTATGCAGAAGCCTCGCGAGTGAGACACCTCCCTCCCTGCAGCCCCGCTGTGTTGGCGCTCCGCGCGGGAGGAGGTTTGCTGCTTTCCCTCCTGGCCTGCGCCGGCTACTGGCGCTACGCGGTTGCCTCCACGCCTCTTCGCCCGGGGTTCGCTTTACTCTACCCTGGCCAGCTGGCCCGGGGTCCCAGAGCGCCCCCAGCGCCCAGCGAACCCTGCACCACGGCAGTCACGTCCCAGCTGAGCGCCCCAGCTGAGCGCTGGTTGGTCGCGCCGTCGAGCCCGCGGCCCGGCGATTGGCCCTGGCAGTCGGCTCACGTGGTCCCGAGCAGTTAAGCGGCCTCCCGGGCGCCGCACCCGCGATCTGCCGGAGCTGCGGCCACACGGGGACTCCCGGGAGACGGGTGCGAGCTCTCGCAAACCGCGGAGTGCCGCCGCTCCTCTGCCTGATGAGCTGCACCAGGTAGGTTCCCTGCAGATTCTCCGACCCGGAGCTCAGGGAGCGCGCAGCTGTCGGGAGGCTGGGATGCGTTTTCCTGCTCTCATCCCCGCCCCGGAGACCCCAGGGGAGGGCGGGTTGACAGGCTGCTGACGAATCTGGCGCCGGGGAGGCCTTGGAGGTGTGAAGATTCGCTCTGAGCATCTTAGGCAGAACTGATTTTGGTAAACGGCATCTTAAACCAGAAACTGTCTTAACGTGAGTCAGCTTTAGTTCTGATTCCCTCGTGGATTCTAACCGTATCTCTTGGTCCTGCACAGATGTCCCAAGGACTCGTGGGAAGAGCACTCAGATTGCTGGCTGTGTAGTTTAGCTTTGGGAAAAACTAACGATGGACGATGTTCACTTTCCTTGGTTCTCTTTCCTTCTTCTGACGGTTTGCCATAGCAAAGCCAGTCTCAGAGTTTGAGCAAATGATTATTTTTAAACTCTTGGGCCAGACTTAACATTCCAGGGAAATCGCCATATCCTGAAACTGTCTTTCGATAACTGCGAAATGTGAAAATACAGAGCAAACCTCCAAACAAAAAAACCACCCACAAAACTACTTAAATAGCTTCTTTAGACATAACTTAGCAGAAGACTTCTCTAAAATTTCTGCCTGTTAACTATTATTAGACCAATAAATATAGCTTTCTCTCTCTCTCTCTTTTTTTTTTTGTTCTAAGTTTGTAGGTCTCCCAGAAAAATCCTAGGGCTAATAAAGTGAATTCTCAGAATATTCTTTTATTATCATTCTTATGATAACAACCATTTGCCTATGTGCTTAGAGCTGCTGAGAAGACAGTTACTAAAGCCAGAATGAGAAATGTCACATACAGTATACACACACTTCTTATCTGAAGGCTAGGGTAGGGGAAAAATGTCCGTAAGTTTGGCAATGTATACTCAGGGCTAAAGGCCAGAAAAAATATCTTTCTTGATGGACACTTCATGGTTTAATGTTTCTGAGCATAGTTATGTTTAAATTTTAAATAGTTTTATTATCTTTCTGGTTATAAATATCCATTGCCAGAACATTTGAAAATACCAAAAATGTACAAAGGCAAAAATAGATCACCTATCACCCGGAGATAATTGTTAACTTTCTGTTGTGCTTCCTATTAGACTTTTCAACATTTATAAGTTCATATATGTGTTGTATATACATATATATATACAACACATATATTGAAACTACCCTATTTTCAGGTTTGGCTTTCCCAGTGACTCAGCGGTAAAGAATCTGCCTGCAATGCAGGAGACATGGGTTCGATCCCAGGGTTGTGAAGATTCCCTGGAGAAGGAAATGGCAAACCACTCCAGTATTCTTGCCTGGAAAATCCCATGGACAGAGGAGCCTGGTGGGCTATAGTCCATGGGGTCACAAAAGAGTCTGACATGACTGAGTGACTAAATAATGACAATAATTTTCAGATCATTAGCTTTTCCCACTTAAATGTGGACTTGACATGCATGTCTTTTTCTGTGAAGTACAGATTATGTAAAGTTTTTTAAATTCACAAATGGGTGCCTTGCACTTCAGTGGGTTATTTGTGTAAAATGAGGAAGAGCATGGTAATCAAAGTGCAGAGAGAATCCTCTGATTTGCTCTTTCTAGTCTTTTGCTCTCAAAACCCTTTGCTGTTTTCATTCTTTCTTTTTAAATGGATTATGGTTCCAGAGAAGTGTAATTAATTCAATAGCAAAATCATCAAAGCAGTTGAGGGCGTGCAGTCTGGAACTTTGATTCTAGAACCTGTCTGGTCATTAGCTTACCTGGGAAGCTTTAAGAACATATATACATTCTTGTCTCCATCCCCAGGGGTTCTGCATTAGGGGCTCTAAGTCCAAGGATTCTGCATTGAAAAAAAAAAGAAACCCAACCCGCTAGGCCATGGTGGGGGCGTCTGTGGTGGCTCAGACAGTAAGGGACCTGCCTGAAAACAGACAGGTTTGAGAATTGGTGCTCCAGAACAGAGCAAATGGTTTTAGAGCTGTATTAGAGTTGATCCCATCCAAATCTTTTACTTCTCAGATGGAGAAACTGGGACACCAAGTGTTTTAACCCGTGGCCTATAGCCAGTCAAGGGTAGAGCCAAACATAAGATGCAGCTCTTATCACCTAATCCTGCACTCCTTTACTTCATGTGAGAGTACTGTGCTGGCTGTAATAGCCGACAGAAATAGTACCGACATACTTGGGACCAGGGGAAGTGCATCCTCGGTGCAGATGATAACCCCTCTTCTCTTTCTGTATTCCAGAATGATCCAGGTCTTAGATCCACGGCCTCTGACAAGTTCGGTCATGCCTGTGGATGTCGCTGTGAGGCTCTGCTTGGCTCATTCCCCACCTCTGAAGAGCTTCCTGAGCCCTTATGATGACTTCCAACGAAGAAATTTTGTGAACAAATTAAAGCCCCTGAAGCCGTGTCTCAACATAAAACAGGAAGCCAGAGCACAGGATGACTGGAAGGCTTCACACACCCAAGCCAAGAAGCGAGTGGTGTTTGCGGACACGAAGGGCCTCTCCCTCACCGCCATCCACGTCTTCTCAGACCTTCCAGAGGAGCCTGTGTGGGATCTCCAGTTTGACCTCTTGGACCTGAATGATATCTCCTCAGGCTTAAAGCTCCATGAGGAGAAGAACCTGATTCTGGATTTCCCTCAGCCTTCAGCTGACTACTTAAGTTTTCGGAACCACTTCCAGAAGAACTCTGTCTGCCTGGAGAACTGTTCTTTGCAGGAGCGAACGGTGACGGGGACTGTGAAGGTGAAGAACATGAGCTTTGAGAAGAAGGTTCAGATCCGGATCACTTTTGACTCCTGGCAGAGCTACAGCGATGTGGACTGTGCCTACATGAAAAATGTGTACGGTGGCTCGGAGAGTGACACCTTCTCGTTTGCCATTGACTTGCCCTCTGTCATCCCCACGAAGGAGAACATCGAGTTCTGTGTCGCCTACCATGCTAATGGGCAGGTCTACTGGGACAACAATGAGGGTCAGAATTACAGAATCGTCCACGCACAGTGGAAACCCGATGGGGTGCAGACGCAGATGGCAGCCCAGGACTGCGCCTTCCACCAGGCGGCACCCGCCAAGGCCGAGCTGGAGTCGACAGTCTTTGGCAGCCCAAGGCTGGCCAGTGGGCTCTTCCCAGAATGGCAGAGCTGGGGGAGGATGGAGAACTTGGCCTCTTACCGATGAATGAAGCAACCTGGTGACCGGTCTTAACCTTACTCCCCCATGTAATTCTAGGTCTGGGTTGCTCAATCTTAGGAAGGCGTTGCTACTTTCCTTCAGTAGGTTTAGGTTGGAGCTTTTGAGACCTGGCTACAAAAAAAAAGATAGCCCCTTGAGAATTTAGTGTGGGGATTTGGATGGATGACACTGCCCAGTGTTGCTGTGGAGGATCAAATTAAAGCCTGGAACCCTATTTTTATAAAACAATATTCTGTCTATACCCTTTTCTCCTTCCCTCTCAATTCACTGGCTTTCACCTTGGGCAAGGAAAGGTTGAGGAAGGACAGTGGATGGTGATGGAAAGCTGTGTTAATGGTATGAGGAATGTCTGAAAAGTAAACACAAAGGGCTCTGCAGCTCAGGTCAGAGTAGGAGCAGGAGGTCTGATACTTAACTGTTGGTGAGAAATGAAGGTTATTATTATTATTTTTTAAAGCTGGTTTTACAGGTTTCTCCTGGGGCAGTAATTTGTAGGGGGGAGAAAAAGATCCATTCTAGGTATTCTCGTGGAAAAGAACCCAAACAAATTTTAGGGCTCTTGGGTGGTTATTGGGGAAAGGTGAATTATAACTCTGGAGAATCAGATTTTACATGAAGCTTTTCTGTTCAAACGTGACTCATCAAAAATCATGATTTGGGGAAAGCTTAAGCAAATCTGGCTTTGCAGTCCTGGTGGGATAAGTGACCTTACCTGTGGCCCAGGTATTATGCTTGGGTTCTCAGTGTAGATGCTGCCTAATCCAAAAAAAAAACCATGCCATCATCATTGGCCAGCAACTGGTAGGGGCTTTATGTCATGTCAAGGATCATTCACTGTAAGTACCTTGATTAAACCAGAATGTTGTAGTTGCTTAACCCAAGTATCTGGAGGGTCATCTGATAACTCATGAGTGTTTGACCTCATCAGAAGGTCCCCTCTGTTTGCTGGCATTCCTCCTGCGACACTGTTGTATCTTCAAGAGTGTTGTCAGTGTACACAACTCGCATCCTTCATATTGAAGGTGACTCATTTTTCTGCCACACTTTATCAATGTGATATTGGAAGTGAAGACTGACACTGATTCTCAATTCAAGAATCCAGTACCTTGCACATAGAAGTAGCCGTTTCTTGCCTATATTCTTCTTGTTATTTTAAGTCTTCCTACCAATTTCTTGAAAGTCAAAAATTTTTTTTTAATGGATGTGAATTGTTTTGGGTGTGTTGTAATCTACTTTGTTTTGGACTGTGCGTAAATCCATTCTGTAAGATCTTCAAAACAGGAGCCTCTGAATGTTCACTTCTGTCATCACGCGCATCCGTTGAAAGGTGTTCTGAGAATGCAGTGAATTTTAACACGTGTGATATGCCATGCTGGAAAAGTTATTGGAATAACTCTGCTGTGACAGTATTTGAGGTCTGGCTAGCACCCACAATTTTTCTACTCTAAATATTTCACTCTCCTGTAGCTATCCTCTGTGAACTTCTCACTTTAAAAATAAACGTGTTTGATATAAGATCTGAGAATGTTTTCCTTCTCAAAGTCCCAGTTAGTTAAATAAGAAACCATCAACCGAGATTCTCCTGTTTTGTTTAACTGAGCAAGGCTGGTTTGGACCAGGAATTGGATCCGCCTGAAGGTATTCACATGGTCCCAGTCTCATTAGTGAGAATTTCGACCTCCTGACCATTGGGGCTGGGTCTAGGGGCAGTGACTTGGGCTGTTGGGACTGTCCCCATCTGTGCTGACTGCTCATCACACATTCTCAGTTTTATCTTGGGGGCCACTTTTCGGCTTGCAGTGGGGCAGGGAATGGTGTGAAAAGAGCTGGAGCAGCTACTGTCTCCTGAGTTCCAGCTCCTTCGTGAAAGGGCAGCGCTTGGAGCTGCAGGGAGGGTGTGTGTCGCAGGCAGAGGGCATCAGTCCCAGTCCGAGGGGAGGCTCAGCTCCTCGGGGTGGGAAGCAGCAGGTCCAGGAAACAAAGTCTTAGTTCCAGTTCTTGCCTAAAACTCCAAAAAGGGCTTCTGCACAGTGTCTCTTAAGGGGGAATAACCAACCTTCTAGAAAGGCCCAATGATGAAAAACAAATTTTATCATAACATCTTCTTCATCAGAAGTTGTGAACTTACAGGCTGTATCTGGCTGCAGACATTTTTTCCTCTTCTAAAGAGTGTTTTATGAAAGTATGATACCACATTTATAGGAGACTGGGAAACTGTAGAACAAATTTACATATAGTTCCACTATATATTATAATTATTTTTGAAGTTGATTAACAAAGATTTTTAGTTGGATTTTCAATATCAAACTCTCAAAAATTAATAGAATGAATATACAGAAAAGTAGAAGGATATATGGCCCCCCACTCCAGTACTTTTGCCTGGAAAATCCCATGGACGGAGGAGCCTGGTAGGCTGCAGTCCATGAGGTCGCTAAGAGTCAGACACCACTGAGCGATGTCAATTTCACTTTTCTCTTTCATGCATTGGAGAAGGAAATGGCAACCCACTCCAGTGTTCTTGCCTGGAAAATCCCATGGACGGAGTAGCCTGGTGGGCTGCAGTCCATGGGGTCGCTAACAGTCAGACAGACTGAGCGACTTCACTTTCACTTTTCTCTTTCATGCATTGGAGAAGGAAATGGCAACCCACTCCAGTATTCTTGCCTGGAGAATCCCAGGGATGGGGGAGCCTGGTGGGCTGCTGTCTATAGGGTCACACAGAGTTGGACATGACTGAAGTGACTTAGCAGCAGCAGCAGCAAAGAGTGTTTTAAATTATGAAAGTATGATATACCACATTTATAGGAGACTGGGAAACTGTAGAACAAATTTACATATAGTTCCACTATATATTATAATTATTTTTGAAGTTGATTAACAAAGATTTTTAGTTGGATTTTCAATATCAAACTCTCAAAAATTAATAGAATGAATATACAGAAAAGTAGAAGGATATATGGCCCCCCACTCCAGTACTTTTGCCTGGAAAATCCCATGGACGGAGGAGCCTGGTAGGCTGCAGTCCATGAGGTCGCTAAGAGTCAGACACCACTGAGCGATGTCAATTTCACTTTTCTCTTTCATGCATTGGAGAAGGAAATGGCAACCCACTCCAGTGTTCTTGCCTGGAAAATCCCATGGACGGAGTAGCCTGGTGGGCTGCAGTCCATGGGGTCGCTAACAGTCAGACAGACTGAGCGACTTCACTTTCACTTTTCTCTTTCATGCATTGGAGAAGGAAATGGCAACCCACTCCAGTATTCTTGCCTGGAGAATCCCAGGGATGGGGGAGCCTGGTGGGCTGCTGTCTATAGGGTCACACAGAGTTGGACATGACTGAAGTGACTTAGCAGCAGCAGCAGCAAAGAGTGTTTTAAATTATGAAAGTATGATATACCACATTTATAGGAGACTGGGAAACTGTAGAACAAATTTACATATAGTTCCACTATATATTATAATTATTTTTGAAGTTGATTAACAAAGATTTTTAGTTGGATTTTCAATATCAAACTCTCAAAAATTAATAGAATGAATATACAGAAAAGTAGAAGGATATATGGCCCCCCACTCCAGTACTTTTGCCTGGAAAATCCCATGGACGGAGGAGCCTGGTAGGCTGCAGTCCATGAGGTCGCTAAGAGTCAGACACCACTGAGCGATGTCAATTTCACTTTTCTCTTTCATGCATTGGAGAAGGAAATGGCAACCCACTCCAGTGTTCTTGCCTGGAAAATCCCATGGACGGAGTAGCCTGGTGGGCTGCAGTCCATGGGGTCGCTAACAGTCAGACAGACTGAGCGACTTCACTTTCACTTTTCTCTTTCATGCATTGGAGAAGGAAATGGCAACCCACTCCAGTATTCTTGCCTGGAGAATCCCAGGGATGGGGGAGCCTGGTGGGCTGCTGTCTATAGGGTCACACAGAGTTGGACATGACTGAAGTGACTTAGCAGCAGCAGCAGCAAAGAGTGTTTTAAATTATGAAAGTATGATATACCACATTTATAGGAGACTGGGAAACTGTGGAACAAATTTACATATAGTTCCACTATATATTATAATTATTTTTGAAGTTGATTAACAAAGATTTTTAGTTGGATTTTCAATATCAAACTCTCAAAAATTAATAGAATGAATATACAGAAAAGTAGAAGAATATATGGCCCCCCACTCCAGTACTTTTGCCTGGAAAATCCCATGGACGGAGGAGCCTGGTAGGCTGCAGTCCATGAGGTCGCTAAGAGTCAGACACCACTGAGCGATGTCAATTTCACTTTTCTCTTTCATGCATTGGAGAAGGAAATGGCAACCCACTCCAGTGTTCTTGCCTGGAAAATCCCATGGACGGAGTAGCCTGGTGGGCTGCAGTCCATGGGGTCGCTAACAGTCAGACAGACTGAGCGACTTCACTTTCACTTTTCTCTTTCATGCATTGGAGAAGGAAATGGCAACCCACTCCAGTATTCTTGCCTGGAGAATCCCAGGGATGGGGGAGCCTGGTGGGCTGCTGTCTATAGGGTCACACAGAGTTGGACATGACTGAAGTGACTTAGCAGCAGCAGCAGCAAAGAGTGTTTTAAATTATGAAAGTATGATATACCACATTTATAGGAGACTGGGAAACTGTGGAACAAATTTACATATAGTTCCACTATATATTATAATTATTTTTGAAGTTGATTAACAAAGATTTTTAGTTGGATTTTCAATATCAAACTCTCAAAAATTAATAGAATGAATATACAGAAAAGTAGAAGAATATATGGCCCCCCACTCCAGTACTTTTGCCTGGAAAATCCCATGGACGGAGGAGCCTGGTAGGCTGCAGTCCATGAGGTCGCTAAGAGTCAGACACCACTGAGCGATGTCAATTTCACTTTTCACTTTCATGCATTGGAGAAGGAAGTGGCAACCCACTCCAGTGTTCTTGCCTGGAGAATCCCAGGGACGGGGGAGCCTGGTGGGCTGCTGTCTATGGGGCTGCACAGAGTCGGACACGACTGAAGCAACTTAGCGGCAGCAACAGCAGCAGAAGGATATGGTATCTCTGAAAATGGCTGCAGATTTTTTTTGGACACATTTTTTGTTTCTCTTTCTCTCTCTTTTTTTTAAAGAGAATTTATTGCCAAGAGCAGGCCATCAACAGGCTACCAAAAAAAAAACCCAAAAACTGATTTTCCTTCTAGCACAAAACATTGCAAGGTCTTTCCTCATGGTGACCGTCAGCTGGAGTTGAGTGCAGCTGCTTCCTTTGGATGGGCTTTACCTGCTTCTCCTGTCATCCCTGCTTCATTCTCTCATGCCGTCCCCCTACCTCTGTAAGCGCGGGAGTTCATCACCCATAGTTTGTTTCCTCTGGCTCTCTACTGGGTTAGGTGAAGCCCACTCTCTTACCATAGGATGGAGAAAAGTTAAATATCAGTTTGACAGGGACCTCGAAAACTGTAGGATGCAAATGTCCCCCTTTATAAGAGAAATTCAGATTCAAAGAGGGGAAGTGACTTGCTCGAGGTCCTGTGGCGGGTTGAGTCGGTCTGGAACAGTGACTTCTAGGTTGGACAGTGATTTATTTTTATTTTTTTTTTAGTATTTTTATTACTCTTCTTTTTTTAAATCAAAGTTTTTGTTATTGAGGGTGGTGGCTTTTTGCCTAGTGTTTTCCTTCACATTTCTTTCTTGAAGTCTTCCCTGAAGACCCTCCTTTCTTAACGACCCCCTTTCTTTTTTTAATTAAATTCTTTTTATTGGAGGGTAGTGTATTTACACTGCTGTGTTAGTTTTTGCTGTACAGCAAAGTGAATCAGTTATACATATACATATAGCCACTCTTTTTGGGGTTCTTTTTTGATACAGTTCATTATAGAGTGTCCAGGAGTTTCCTGTGGTATTACAGTGGTCCTTATTGTGTATGTACTCAGTCACATCTGATTATTTGTGATCCTTTGGACTGTAGCCTACCAGGCTCCACTGTTCATGGGATTTTTTCAGGCAAGAATACTGGAGTCAGTTGCAATTTCTTTTTCCAGGGGACCTTCCCGACCCAGGGATCAAACCTGAATCTCCTGCATTGGCAGGTGGATTCTTTGCCAATAAGCCATTGGGGAAGCCCCTAGGTCCTTATTAGTTATCTATTATATTTTATATACTATTGTGTGCGTACGTCGATCCCAGTCTCCCAACTTATCCCTCCCCACCCCTTACCCCCCTGGTAACCATATGTTTCAAGATGCAAGAAAAGTAAGATCACTGAAATTCTAAAATGTACTTTAGATTTAGGAAAGGGTCAAGCATAGGTAACAAATACTAACTAAAAATTAATATAAAGGCATTAGGAACAATTTTATACTAATAAACCTTGAAACAGATAAAACAGATGCATTTCTAGAAAAATGTGTTATTTCAAAATAATCTCATGTAGAAATATAAAATCTGGCTAGTCCTATAAATATTTAAGATCAGTAGTTTAAAATCCATTTACAAGTGAAATACAAGGCATAGATATCTTTTTCAGGTGGGTTGCATCAAACATTCAGGAATCAAATATTTCTAATCTTATTTAAAATATTCTGAAGTATATATATAAAAAAAGAAGGAACATTCCCTGACATATGTTAAGTTACCATAACTTTGACACTGAAACTTTATAAAGACAGTATAGGAAAGAATAACAACTTCACTTATAAATAGATGGAAAATTTTATAAACAATAAATTATTAAAAACAAATCCAAAATATATATAAAGGTAATGTAATCAGGTTGGGGATATTCTAAGAAGGCAAGATTGGTACAACTCTAGAACATCAACTAACTAGAACATAAACAGATTAAAGGAATAAAAACATGATCAAATCAATAGATCACAAAAAGTGATTAAAAACTTAATACCATTAATAAAAACTACAACAACTACTACTACTACTCAAACTAGGAGTAAAGGGAAACTTCCCTGGGTCGCAAAGAACCCGTGGAGGAAGAAATGGCTACCCACTCCAGTGTTCTTGCCTGGAGAATTCCATGGACAGAGAAGCCTGGCAGGCTACAGTTCATGGGGTCGTCAGATACAACTGAGCAACTAACACTTTCACTTCCTTTAATTTGAAAAAATGATATTGACTAAAAATAAGAACAATTAAAATCTACCACAAACTTCACACTCAGGTAAAAGTTGACACGACTTTTTTTTTAATTTTTATTTTTACTTTATTTTACTTTACAGTACTGTATTGGTTTTGGCACACATTGATATGAATCCTCCACGGGTGTACATGAGCTCCCAAACATGAACCCCCCTCCCACCTCCGACCCAACATCATCCCTCCGGACCATCCCCATGCACCAGCCCCAAGCATCCTGCATCCTGCATCGAACATAGACTGGCGATTTGTTTCTTACATGATAGTATACATATTTCAATGCTATTCTCCCAAATCATCTCACCCTTTCCCTCTTCCTCTCCCTGTCCCTCAGACTCCAAAAGTCTGCTCTACACATCTGTGTCTCTTTTGCTGTCTTGCATACAGGGCCCTCATTACCATCTTTTAAGATTCAATCCTCTATCACCACCTCTTTCAAATACTGTGCCAGAAATCTGAGCCAGTGAAGTAAAGTAAGAAAGAAGTAAAAATAGAATTGGAAGGAAAGAAAGTATATTATTTGTAGATAATATGTTTGTCTGAATAGAAGAGCCAAAAGAGTCTACTAGTAAATTAGAATAAGTGGAGAATTTAGCAGTTATTGTGTATAAGATTGTGATAGCCTACAAGACAGCCCCAGAAAGCCCCACCTTCTGAGTTTCACTCTAGGGTAGTCTCCTCCCAGGGATCCAACCCAGGTCTCCACATTGCAGGCAGAGTCTGCCCTCTGAGCCACCAGGGAAGCCCTAAACTATAGTCTCCTCCCACATTATACTAGAGTTGCTCTGTAACCAATAGAACGTAGCAGAAATCGTGATATGGCGCTTCCAGGAGTAGGTTACAAAAGATACTGTGGCTTTCATCTTAGTGGTTCCCCCTCTCCCCCTCTCCCCGCTTCCTTCCTCCTCTCTCCCTTCTTCTTCCCCTCCCTCTTCCCCTCCGTCTCTCTCTTTTTTATTTTCTTTTCAAAGTTTTTTGGTGGAGGTTACTGATGATCTCGTCCCTATGTAACCCTTAAGAGTAATAAGTTGGAAATATTTGGGTTTTGAAAGTGATGTTCTCCCAGTCCCTTTAGGATGTGGTTTGAATTCATGATAAAGGACCCTCTTTATATGTTTTTTTCTCCCTACACTTTTGAGATGCCAGATGGTATCAAATTGAGTAGAAGTTTTCTTTGTATCCTCATTGCTGCTGCAGAAATGAAAATGAAAACTGAATCCTTGGATGTTTTTGTTAAGGACCAGCTATTTTCTAGGTTATTTGTGCTTACACCTGGGGTTCTAGGTGACAGAAAGGCTGATCCTATTTAACCTGGCAAGCACCCTCCCTTAACATTCTACATGGCACTCTTGCTGGTACCACCACCTACAGCTACAGGCACCTACATGGCTGTGCCTTTCTGATTCCTAGCACAGTCTCCCAGTCCTTATTTACTTCCATTAAGAGTTTGTCAAACCCTGGCAGAGAGAGGCACCTCCCATCTTGGGATCAGTTCCGACTATAATATATCATCATCTAGTTTCAGTGTGCTTGGAAACAATGATCAGGTCAAATTTGCCATTACAGCAACAAAAAATATAGGTGCTGCATATCACGGAAGGATACAGTCATTAAGATACCCGCGCGGACTCCTGGCTATTTGGTTCCAACTTCTCGGAGCTCCTTTACTGGAGGCGCTGTTACTGGATCTAGGTGTTAACAGCTTCTTACTCATATGGGTCCACTGAGTCAGAGGAGCTGATGAGTCACATGCTTATTATACCTGCTCCTCCAGCAGATATTTTATCCTGGCCATTTATAATGCTGACCAGATTCATAGTAACTAAAAGTGGCTGTAACCTGAGACACACACAAATTTAAATGTTCAGTATGTACACTGTTGGATGATGCAACTTGCAAAATTAATCTTTGGATATACCCTAGTTAATAGTCTATAAACTGATTGTTCTTACATCTGCCTGGGGATTTTGGATGCTGACCATTAGGTCACATGGCATCAACCCTAGCATATAATGGGAATCGCTGTTTTGTTGCTACCAAAGTCTTGGCTGGCAGCTGAAAAAATGGAAATGAACTCCCAAAGTAACCATGCTGCTGGTGGTATTGCTTTAGTTGCTAAGTCATGTCCGACTCTTGCAACACCATGGACTGCAGCCTGCCAGGCTCCTCCATCCGTGGGATTTCCCAGGCAAGAATACTGGATGGGGTTGCCATTGCCTTCTCCAGGGAATCTTCCCAACCCGGGTATCAAACCTGGGTCTCCTGCACTGCAGGCAGTCTCTGAACTGACGGAGCCACCAGGGAATCCCAAACTGTGTTGATAAAAAAAGTAAATGTGTCAGTCACTCAGTCGTGTCTAACTCTCTGTGACCCCATGGACTGCAGCCTGCCAGGCTCTTCAGTCCATGGAATTCTCCAGGCAAGAACACTGGAGTGGGTAGCCATTCCCTTCTCCAGGGAATCTTCCCAACTCAGGGATTGAACACGCGTCTCCCACATTGCAGGCAGATTCTTTACCGTCTGAACCAGCAGACGACAAATGTTCTGTATGCTTTTCGTTTTTATTTTTTGGCCTGCACATGGCATGGGAGATCTTAGTTCTGCAACCAGGGATAGACCCTATACCCCCTTTGTTAGAAATACGGAGTCTTAACCACTGGACCACCAAGGAAGTCTGTCTATGTATACATTTAAACTCTTCTCATGACCACTGTCATTATCATAAAATTGTTTTTCTTCTTAGGGCCTTATATTGGAAGTAAGTTATTTAATGCCATTCAAGTTATCATTATGCTTCTGAGGCCATTGCAGGTAGATGTGAGTACTGGATGGCTGTGATTTAAGATCTGATAGGAAGATAAATTCTCTTATTTCTCAAAAGCTCTTTTTGTTTTTCCAATTTCCAAAGTCTTACCTCTCTTTAAAAAAAAGTTTCATTTTTACCTATATATAGGACTTCCCTGGTGGCTCAGCTGGTAAAGTGTCTGTCTACAATGCAGGAGACCCGGGTTCGATCCCTGGGTTGGGAAGATCCCCTGGAGAAGGAAATGGCAATCCACTCCAGGACTATTGCCTGGAAAATCCCATGGACAGAAGAGCCTAGTAGGCTACAGTCCATGGGGTCGCAAAGAGTTGGACACGACTGAGCGACTTCACTTCACTTCTTCATAATAATTATTAAATTTTAGCTAAGGGGCCTGAGACAGAGATAAACCAAGTACTGGGGAAGGTGAAGAGGACAGAGAAGGTGACTCTGCTCTTTTAGCCTGTTAGGACAGTGAACATGATGGTACCCCCAGCTCAGTGGAGGTTTTGTGGAGTATGGGAGGAAGATTATGTTTTTGCACATACTGAGTTAGAGGTGACAGTGAATCCACCATTATTTTATGGATAATTGGTGATGCAGATGAGTTTAGAGCTGGACATACAAATTTATGGAGAGGGAAGAAAGTTCTCTAGGGCATATTCTTCCTTCCAGCTCCTGTCCATTTGCCCCAGTTATACTTTCTGGTTTTCTACTCACAACTGTACTATACTGCCCTTGGCCCCTCTGCTCTCAGCCCCTGCACTTTGAAAGGTCTTTCTCTGACCCTCTTCTAACTGTAGCTCTCCCACACAGTGAGCAATCCCTGAGGCCAAGGGGGTGTGCCCACCTGGAACCTCTGTTCATCTCCCTTCTAGACTATGCTCATGGTGCCCCTGGACCCTGGAATGGTGTCCCCAACCGAGCCCACCTCCAGGGTTCTGCTCTGCTGGCCTCTGCTCTGAGTGAGTCTTTCTGAGGGTGGTGATTGCACCCTTGGTCCTGAGAGGTGGCTGTCTGGATGGGGTCTGGGAGTTCACCTGGACAAGGCTTGTGGGCTGGAGTGTCCACTGCATAAAGATGAGGTCCCCAGTGTGGCAGGATGAAGTCAGGTAGCAAGAGAAGGGAACTGGCTGGGTTGGGGCCTCCAATTGCATCCTTGCCCTGGGCCCTGTGAATCTCGGAAGCCTTTAACGCCACTTACTCTTTCACATTCCAGTTCTTTAGTTCCTTCAGAAGAATCAGAGCCCTCCTTTTGATATTTATTCACTGCTCTTTTCCTGCGTGCCTGCTGCAGAGAGAGCACTCAGGTGTGTGCTCCGTGGCAGGGCAAACCCAGCCGCGTCTTTTCTACCCGTCTTTGCCCCCACGCCCTTCCCTGCTCTGATTCTTTGTGTCATCTGCCCTCGAACTCATTTCTTAGAAGGTGGAATGGGGCAGGATGCTGTGAGATACAGGGGGGCAAAAAGAGGAGCTCACAGGGCTGTGGACTGGTGCCGATCTCTGTCGAGTTTTACAAGGTTGCCTTGAGTGGGGAGCAGGGGCCCTGTCCTCGGGTGATACTGCAGACAAAGTGGACAACTGTTGGTCTCAGACTCCTTTGCAGACAAGCAGCATGTCCTGAAGAAGCGGGGGGCTCCTTGAAGACCCCTGACCAGGCACCAGGAGAGGAAAGGACTGCACTGCTGACTGCACTCTTAGGGCTGCTGTGAAGTGGACAGAGTGCCTGCAGGGCTTTAGCTCCTGGAAGTTAACAACAACTTCTTTGATCTTGAGGGACTTGGCAACTTAGGACTCTGTACGTACGCATTGTATTAAATGTCTAAGGCAACTTTTCTAGGTCTGCCATGTAACGTGATACAATCTGTCTACATCAGACTTTGGAGAAGTTTTACTGTAGGGAGGANCAGTGAATCCACCATTATTTTATGGATAATTGGTGATGCAGATGAGTTTAGAGCTGGACATACAAATTTATGGAGAGGGAAGAAAGTTCTCTAGGGCATATTCTTCCTTCCAGCTCCTGTCCATTTGCCCCAGTTATACTTTCTGGTTTTCTACTCACAACTGTACTATACTGCCCTTGGCCCCTCTGCTCTCAGCCCCTGCACTTTGAAAGGTCTTTCTCTGACCCTCTTCTAACTGTAGCTCTCCCACACAGTGAGCAATCCCTGAGGCCAAGGGGGTGTGCCCACCTGGAACCTCTGTTCATCTCCCTTCTAGACTATGCTCATGGTGCCCCTGGACCCTGGAATGGTGTCCCCAACCGAGCCCACCTCCAGGGTTCTGCTCTGCTGGCCTCTGCTCTGAGTGAGTCTTTCTGAGGGTGGTGATTGCACCCTTGGTCCTGAGAGGTGGCTGTCTGGATGGGGTCTGGGAGTTCACCTGGACAAGGCTTGTGGGCTGGAGTGTCCACTCCATAAAGATGAGGTCCCCAGTGTGGCAGGATGAAGTCAGGTAGCAAGAGAAGGGAACTGGCTGGGTTGGGGCCTCCAATTGCATCCTTGCCCTGGGCCCTGTGAATCTCGGAAGCCTTTAACGCCACTTACTCTTTCACATTCCAGTTCTTTAGTTCCTTCAGAAGAATCAGAGCCCTCCTTTTGATGTTTATTCACTGCTCTTTTCCTGCGTGCCTGCTGCAGAGAGAGCACTCAGGTGTGTGCTCCGTGGCAGGGCAAACCCAGCCGCGTCTTTTCTACCCGTCTTTGCCCCCACGCCCTTCCCTGCTCTGATTCTTTGTGTCATCTGCCCTCGAACTCATTTCTTAGAAGGTGGAATGGGGCAGGATGCTGTGAGATACAGGGGGGCAAAAAGAGGAGCTCACAGGGCTGTGGACTGGTGCCGATCTCTGTCGAGTTTTACAAGGTTGCCTTGAGTGGGGAGCAGGGGCCCTGTCCTCGGGTGATACTGCAGACAAAGTGGACAACTGTTGGTCTCAGACTCCTTTGCAGACAAGCAGCATGTCCTGAAGAAGCGGGGGGCTCCTTGAAGACCCCTGACCAGGCACCAGGAGAGGAAAGGACTGCACTGCTGACTGCACTCTTAGGGCTGCTGTGAAGTGGACAGAGTGCCTGCAGGGCTTTAGCTCCTGGAAGTTAACAACAACTTCTTTGATCTTGAGGGACTTGGCAACTTAGGACTCTGTACGTACGCATTGTATTAAATGTCTAAGGCAACTTTTCTAGGTCTGCCATGTAACGCGATACAATCTGTCTACATCAGACTTTGGAGAAGTTTTACTGTAGGGAGGATAGAGTGACTAACTCATTGTTCCTCTTGCCTTCTTTTGACTTTTTGGCTGATGGTCCCCTCATCCTTCATGACAATGCTTAAGTGTCCCCTCCTCAGAGCGGTCGCTCTGACTACCCCCTCTCAGGTAGGTATTCCTGAATATTCTCCAACATTTGTTATTTTATCAGCTGTTGTTGAGTATCTGTGAAGTATCTGGATCCCTCAATCCATGTCCTCATGAAATTTACAGTAACTGAGCATGTATTAATGTGCCAGGTACTGTTAGCAGGGTTATTTATGTTTTCTTATCTAATCCTATGAGGTGGGTACTGTTATCATCCCCGCTTCACATGTGAAGAAGCTGAGGCACAGGGAAGGTAGGTAACCTGGCGAGGGCCCACAGTTAAAAAGAGGCAGAGCTGGGATTTTGCCCGAGCAGTCTGATTCCAGCACATGAACATCTCCTCTCATGGTGTGTGCTGGTGTGTTCAGTCGCCTCTGACTCTGCACCTCTGTGGACCGTCGCCTGCTCGGCTCCTTTGTCCACGGGATTTCCCAGGCAAGAATACTGGGAAGGATTGCCATGCCCTCCTCCAGGGGATTTTCCCAATCCAGGGATCAAACTTGCATCTCTTACGTCTCCTACATTAGCAGGTGAGTTCTTTACCACTAGCACCACCTGGGAAGCCCTCCTCTGGTGCTACTCTCTTCTTTTCCTTCATCACGCGTCTCACAATTGTAATTTTATCTGAAATTGGATTTTGAATGAGACCTTTCTGTTGTCTTAGAATGGCTGCCAAGGCTCACAGGTGACACAAAGTGTCTTAAGCTCATTCTGTTTCTAAAGAGAGCTCCCAACCAATTTTCAGCAATTGAGGTAGCAGAACCATCTACTCTTCCCCTGTCTTGGGTCTATGAGGAAAAAGCTGAGCTCGAGGAGGGGGTGGGGATCCTCAAAGTCAACTTGAGGGAGAGCAGAGCTCCTGGTGAGAATATGCCTCCCTGGGGAAGGGACAGCATGCCTCCTCCCTCCTCTGAGTCAAGGGAGAGATGGGAGTGTGCTCTGGGAATTGCTAGTATCGTATTCCCTAGCTGGACATCTGCTTGAGCAGCAGTACTGCTATCTGTCTGTGTCTGTTTGTGTCCCAGGGGAAGATATATTGACAAGAAAAGGCAGGGCTTAAAGGATGGCCTTGGGGCAAGGTCTCTCCCAGGGCTTGGCAGGATGCCTGACTTTCCCATGGGTCTAAAGGACATCAGGAAGGTACTGGCCCCCAAGCCAGGATGGCAACCCTTTGGATGAGGGTGCCTCCAGCAATGGTCTGTGAGGT
This sequence comes from Oreotragus oreotragus, assembly GCA_006410675.1. NCBI lineage: Eukaryota > Metazoa > Chordata > Mammalia > Artiodactyla > Bovidae > Oreotragus > Oreotragus oreotragus. Next base: position 538,671 of record SJYX01018449.1, read on the forward strand.
GGGCCCTAGGTGGCAAGGGCCAGGGAGTGGGGAGGAAGAACTCAAGGCTTTCTGCCCCTTCTGGCCAAGCCCCTCTAGCAGCAAGTCTTGGCCATTCAGGGAGGGCAGAGGGCTTTCAATCAGACATGAAGTGGGAGTTCACATTGGCCCAGACTAAATTGCAATAACCAAAAGTGACAGGAAGCAGTGGAATCTTCCTGAGATATTTTAAGGGGTGCAATGATGGAGGGAGATAATTTGACCCATCTGAGAACAAATTAAAACTACTGTTGGGAAAAAATTAAAACTAGGTCATGTTTCTTCTCTGTTGATTTGGAACTTCTTGGTGAACTGGTATACGTATTTAATTGTGTGTTGGTTTATGGGCTGTCTCCCCTAACTAGACTGTGGCCTCTGTGAGGGCAGGACTTGTCTGTCTTAATTACCATTCTATTCACAATACCTAGCACAGAGTCTGGCAGGATAAATGTGCATTGAAGTGAAGAGTAAAAGATGTCTCTGGAGGCCTGGGGAAGTTTAATCGGTTGTTGATCCTGGCATTTTAGAAGACTGACTAGACCTATCCTCCCTTCCCTCCAGTAGATGCTCTGCAATCTTGGATACTAAAGGATTCTTAGTAAGAAGACCTCAGCACAGGAGCTGAGAACACGGGTATTATATAAATCTAGGTTCAGAACTCAGCACCCACACTCTCCACTTAGGGTCTCAGCCAAGTAACATAACATCAGAGCTTCCTCATTGACAAAATGCCTATGTCATATTGACAACTCAGGATTGTTATGGAATTTAAATGAGATCATGCCTGTCAAGCACTTGGGCACAGTGCCTGCAACAGAGCAAATGTTTACTAGATCATGGCTCTGACTATTAGGGGCATGCAAATAATGGTTTAAGATAGATGTGGCCTGAACCAGGTGACTTAGTGGTAAAGAGTCTTCCCGCCAATCAGGAGACTTGGGTTTGATCCCTGGGTTGGGAAGATCCCCTGGAGAAGGAAATGGCAACCCACTCCAGTGTTCTTGCCTGAAAACTCCCATGGACAGGGGAGCCTGGCGGGCTACAGTCCACGGCCTGGCAAAGAAGTCAGACACGACTGAGGGCACGTGCACCCAAGGGGCCTGAACCACAGGGATTCTTTTGAGTAGCACGACCTGAAACTGGTCATATTAAGGCTCAGAACTTGGCGAGTGGGGGGTGGGGGGTGCCCGTGATTCCATGTGCGGGACTTCCAGGACCTTTGAAAGCATGTGATGCAGGAATCAGGTGAAGATTACGTGTGGGAAAGGGCTTTGCAAAGTCTGAAGTGGGGAACAGTGTGAACACTGCAAGAGTTAACAGTGGGCTGCAGGCAGGCTCAGGGGCTTATTGTTTATTTATAGAAAGGCCTTGGGGAGGCAGAGGAGAGGAGGGAAAGAAAAGAATGTGTGTCTGTGTAGGTGTGTGTGTGTGTAGACAGAAAGAGAGAGAGAGGGAGAGGAGAGAGAGAGAGAGGAGAGAAACTTCTGGGCTTTCATTTAACATGTGCATTCTGCCTTCTCTCTTGTCCCCTCTGCAGTCCCTTTCCTCCCGGCTGTCACAGTGCCACCTCCTCTTGCCAGTCTTTTCTGGACACCCTGTCTGACCTTGAACTATCTCTCAGTCCTTCCGGGTATTGCCTCAGCCAGCCAGGGAGAGCCTGGTCCTGGCAGAGGCTGTGTTGAAAATAATTCACTCTGAAAGCCAGGCTTGTTCTCTTCAAAGGGTGAAGCAAGCTAGACAGAAGGGATGAGGGAGTTCCCCCCAGTCCCCACTCCCTCACAAGCCCTCTCTTGGAACCTACCCTTCCCCCCCCCCCAACCCCCCCGGGATGACATCTGCCCTTAATGAAATGGGAGAAAGAGAACAGCAAGGCTTGTTTCCTTTCCAAATGAAAAGATGGACACCCTGAAGTGCATTTTAAATGCTCTCTGGCAAGTGTGGGGTGACTGGGGGAGGAGAGGAGGCTGGCTTGCCCTTTCTCTGCCATTTCTCTGGGAACCTAGCCCATCCGTATTTCTCCATAAAACCTGAAGGGCAGTGTATCGTTGTGGGAGAGATACTGCAGTTTCTCCAAACAGAAACCTATCCCTTCTTAAGGGTCTTCATTGATAAGGTCAGTTGTGTTCATTGAACATGTGAGAATTTAGAGAGATGGTAATTGATCAGGAGCACCAAAGAAGTTTCAGGTAAGGAAGGACCTCTGCTCTACTGCAGAGCTTATGTCTGGAACAGTGGGAAAAAAGAGGAAGGCTTAACATATTGGGAATTTCATGGAGTTCAATGAACGTTGACTGAAACCCTGGTTGGGAATGGCTTCCTGGGGAGAGGGATATGAAGTTTGCCTGGAATTTGGACAGAGAGGAATAGAGACGGTGTTCCAGAAGGGCACCAAGAACAAAGGCAGGAAGTGGCAATAACCATGCGGTGGACGGAAAGCAGAGAGATAAACGTGCCTGGCCATACGGCTGGGGGCTGCCATCAGGTGAGGTGCAGTGAATGATGGAGGCTGAAGTCGTCTTTTTCTATCTCCACGTAAGAGGGAGATAGAGTGAAATTTATCTTTACCTGAGGCAATGCAACGAGAGTAGAGGGTTAGAAAGTTTGCTGAGGGTGGCTCAGGGAGAGAGACAGGAGGTGGCAAGTTTGGCTGGGAAAGCCGTTGTTATAGCCCAGGTGAGGAGGGCCAAAAACCTAGGCTGGGATGGGCAGCGAGCCTGATTGGATGTGAAGGGAGCAAGGCAAGCTCAGCCCTTCTGAGAGAGATGCTTCGGTGGCCTCTGAATGCAAAATGAGAAGAGGCTCTTGGCTGGGCTGGCTTGGCCATGGTTGCCTAGTTAATGACAAGTGGCTATCTGCTTACACAAGTGACTCATGCTACAGCGCTGGGTGCACAAATGCTCCTGGTGCCACGAATCAGCTTGAGGAAGGGCATAACATTTGTTTCTAGTTGTTTGTTTTGTGGTTGGCAGCAAGGTGAAGACTTGAAGGTCAGTGGGCACCCTCTCTGTTTGGCTTAGTGAACGGGTTTTTGATTCTTCATGGGAAATCCAATTTCTCAGAACTTACATTGCAGACTCTTCCTTTAGACAGGAGGCGTATTGATCAGCCTTCTTTGGAGAGCCTATAACTGAATGATGATGATTTCTGAGCAATCAGAATGAAGACTTTGCACTGAAGTTTATGTTTTATAGAGAGACATCTTCATCAAAGACTTCCTGGCTTAATTTTAAAAACCTGCATATGGGTTGTCTTTGAGGATTTCCTCACATTGGAGTAGATAGGGCATCCAAATTGAGGACTAAGCTGAAAAGATGCTGAGTCTTGGGGTGCCAAAGCGAGAGAGAGATGCTAGCGTGAGAGGGAAAGGCTGAAGATGTGGGAAGAGAAAATTTGGATTTCTTAGGTCCCTGAGGTGGGACCATTAACTGGAGCCCCACTGTCGGATAGACTGAACAGGAGTCTGCCAACCAGCTGACTCAACCATCGCGGTGCAGAGGGGAGGAAAGTAAAAAGGAGGTTAAGAGGCAGCGCAAGGCAAACACAGCTAGGTTTGTTACCCTGCGTCTACCTATGGCAAAGAGGCAAAGCCACCTGCAGCCTTTCATACTTTAGTGAGAATTATTTTCAGCCAAAGACTCAGTTGCTTATTTCTCAGCTATGTTAGGGCTTTTCTGGTGGCTCAGCGGTAAAGAATTAGTCTGCAATGTAGGAGACCTGGGTTTGATTCTTGGGTTGGAAAGATCCTCTGGAGAAGGGAATGGCAACCCCATCCAGTATTCTTGCCTGGGAAATCCCATGGACAGAGGAGCCTGGCGGGCTACAGTCCATAGGGTCTCAAAGAGTCAAACACAACTTAGCGACTAAAGCCCCACCACTACCAACTTGGTTACTTCTGGAATTTGTTTCCATTTTTTCAGCTGCCAGCCAAGACTCTGGGAGCAACAAAGCGGTGATTCCCGTTACATGCTAGGGTTGATGCCATGTGACCTAATGGTCAGCATCCAAAGGGGAGGGAGTGTATTACAATTCCTCAGGCAGACATGAGAGCAAGCACTTTATAGGCTATAGATTAGGATATATCCAAAGATTAATTACAGTCCATGGGGTCACAAAAGAGTCAGATGCAACTTAGTGACTAAACAATGACAGCAACGACAGCTGTGTTTAGTGAAATGAGAGAATGGAATCTTATATGGGGTAGGGGAAGTAGTGAGATGAACAATACGAAGTATTAATAGTAGGCAAATCATAATGAATCATCAGAGGAACTTTGGAACCACAGGAGGGTGGTGGTTACCTCCACTGTGCCTAAGGGGCCATTAGCGTTGGAATTTAACTAACATTTATTGATGACCTTTTGTGACCTAACAGCTTATTTATTCCTTAAAACAACCCTGTAAGTAAAATTCAAATGATTCCCATCTTATAACTAAGGAAACTAAAGTTCAGAGAGGTTAAGTCATTCTCTCAAAGTCACACAGCTTGTCCTGTCTGCAGGGTTGGGATAGCTCATCAAGTTCACCGCTCTTTTCAATGAGTCTCTGGGGAGGATCAGTCCAGAGGGGTTTCCAGGCTGGGAAGTTGTGTTTGTCACGTTTCTAAGTGCTTAGTGCTTTAATCTAGAGCCCTTTTGCTCACATTTTTCTTTAGGAGAGAGTGGGCCTTGTTAATATACAAAAGTCAAGTCAGATTTTCTTTGGCCTCTCAGACAGACCTCAGCTGGTTGGTTTGGTTTTATTTCGTCTTGTTCTTAAGGACAAAGAGAAACAAAACGCAATGAAAATAAACAGAGTAAGAAGTTTAGACAGAGTCCTCACTGTTTCTCCTCCTCCTCCGGTTCGAGTTTCTTTACTTTTTCTGGGTGCTTATACAAGGCGGTGGTGGGGAAAGGATTTGCTGCTGGCGAGGAATAGAACTACACCCTCCTTCTCCTGCTCCCGCTGTCTCCTCCCTTCTCTCTTCTCTCTTTTCCTTTCCTTTTTCTTTCCTCGGGCTTCCTTGCTGCACAGGTGGAAATGGTCTCTCTTTGTGGATGAGGAAAACAGTCTGTGGGTTTGGCTGAATATTTTTATCTATGACCTGGTGATGGAATAAAAGGAGCCTTGAGTCGAGGGTATTTTGTAGATGAGATGAACAGCTCCTTAGAAAAGGGGCTCTGCAGAGCTCTGTGACAACCTAGAGGGGTGGGCTGGGAGTAGGGTAGAAGGGAGGCTCAAGTGAGAGGGGATGAGTGAATGAGTGAGTGAGCGAAAGTCACTCAGTCGTGTCCGACTCTTTGCAACCCCATAGACTATATAGTCCATGGAATTCTCCAGGCCAGTATACCGGAGTGGGTACCCTTTCCCTTCTCCAGGGGAATCTTCCCAACCCAGGGATCAAACCCAGGTCTCCCGCATTGCAAGCGGATTCTTTACCAGCTGAGCCACAAGGGAAGCCTGGGAGAGGGGATATATGTATCTTATGGCTGATTTACATTGTTGTATGGCAGAAACAAATACAATATTGTAAAGCAATGTCCTTCAGTAAAAAATAAATTAAAAAAAAAAGAAGAGGGATCTGAACTCCAGTGAGCTTCCTCGGTGGCTCAGATGGTCAAGAATCTGCCTCCAGTGCAGGATACCGGGGTTCTATCCTGGGTTGGAAAGATCCCTTGGAGAAGGAAATGGCAATCCACTCCAATATTCTTGCCTGGAGAATTCCATGGACTGAGGAGCCTGGCAGGCTACAGTCCATGGGGTTGCAAAGAGTTAGATGCAACCGAGCAGCTGACATTTTCTGAACCCCAATAATCATCAGTCAGGCACCAACAGTTTTCAGAGCTTTGATTGCTCTTTAAGCCCTGGAGATAAATGGGAACCAACGGACACAGGGCTTGTAATCTGCTCACGGAGTCATCTCAGGCAGCCCTGAGAAAATGGGGACTAGAGGAGAAGGCTGGAGAGGCTCCCCCAGCCTGAATGGAGCAGGCAGAAGAGGAGGAGGAGGAGGAAAGCAACTATGGGGAAGGGAGAATTCCATGGGGGCAGACCCTAGGCACTGGCCCTTGGCCAGAAGTATACAACCCCAAACTGGGGAGGCAAAGCAGCTGAGCATCGGAAGTCAGACAGGCTAGTATTAAAGTCCAGGCCTGTCTTTACAAGCTGGGTGAAACTGGGTAAGCTGTTTACCCTTTTGAGCCTTATTTCCCTCATCTATAAAATGAAGCTGAAATCTGTACTTACCCTATTAGTCTGTTGTGAAAACTAATGGTAAATTGCTGATCTCAGAACTTGGCCTTTAACAATCAATATTTGGCCAGACCTTGTCTAAGCAGAGAAAAGCCGACCTTTCTATTTTCCTTAATGCATGAGGCTGTATAGAAAGCAGAAGACTGAGCTGAGGCATAAAGGAATCACTTCTCTTTAGAGGATTCAGTGGGGAGATTAACAATCAGCTTTGGAGAAATTCTTCTCATTTCCTAAGATTTCTGTCTTCTTATGGACAAACTAACAAGCAAAACTCAAATGTCTCAAAGGGCGACTGTAAACATGATCATTCCTTGGTCCAGAGAAATCTTTCCCTTTGAAATTGTTTCAACCCACATGCCTGTGCTGGGCCACTGGATATGTCTGCTTGCAATTACGTGTCCTTTGGGCCAGCCAGAATTACATGAGAATTGAATGTTTCTTAGCAGATCCTTTGCTCTATTTGAAGAACAAGAGAAACTTCTGCCAGTAGACCTCACAGCTATATGTATGATTTATTTTCGCTGTCACTGCTCCTGAAGCCTGGGCTTCTTATTGATTTTTAAGTAAGTTTATTTTCACAAAATCAGTATGTGTGTGATGGGATCTGATAAGGCCTCCCTACAAGAAAGAATAACATTCTGAAGTCTGAGTTCCTTTTAGAAATCCTTGGCTCTAAGTCAAAGTTGGAGGCATATTTATATTTGGGGCTTAAGAGGACGAACTGAGACTTGGTAAATAAGCAAATGAACATGGAACCAGACCTAAGGAGGAGAATTGCAGCTTTGATAAATGGCAACCTGATTTGGAAGAGAGAGGCCTTTATTTCAACACCATCGAAGCCAAGTACTTTGGGCTGGAAGATTTGCAATAGGTTCCCAAGCAGACCACACAAACCAGGGTTCTGAATGGCAAAGGATCCTTTCATTTACCACTAAATTAATCCCTTATCAAAATGGGGCCAGCTTCTGAAAGAAGGTTTTCATATTGAAAAGAGAATTTACTTGCAAGAACTTGTCAAATCTGTTATGTAATTCTGAAGAATTTGCCCCTTAAAGTCAATGTTTCTGGTATTTGAGTTAATCTCTCAGTGCCTTGAAGGATTCAATTTCTTTTTATTCCTTTTTGATCTGGAATTTTGGAGAAGCCCCTGTGCTGCTGGAATGTGTTTCACATTTTCAATTTAAATACATTATTTATCTTCTCTTCTCTGGAGATAACAGTACAATCTTGTACAAGTAACAGCCATTCATATTATAAACAGCTATTTGTGCTCATTGTGGCTCCAAG
>SJYX01018450.1:11258-23058 GCA_006410675.1 Oreotragus oreotragus
ACCGCCAGCGAAGTTCCCCCTTATTTTTTTTAACCTTTACCACAAACCCAGAAGGTAGATATTATTATCATTTCCCATTTTTACAAAGAGACACAGAGACGTTAAGTACCTTATACAAGGTCACACAGTTCCTAAGTGGGGAACCCAGGAATTGCACTCCCAGAGCTTGATTTTAGAATCTATACTTGTAACTTCTACATTCCACAGCCTCTGCCTAACTCCCATGCCCCTTTCACCTATCAGTCCTTGCACATTTAACCCTGAGGCCAAAAGATGTTTCCCCTAACATCTCCCTCTAGAGTGCTTTTGGTGGCAAGGTACCCTGATAGAGCAAAGGGCGCATGTGACTAGGACTTGGAAAATCTGGGCTACTGCCCAGCTCTGCCACTCCATTCCGTGACTCTGTATTTATTTTCAATTAATTAATTAAACTTTAAACATGATTGATTGATTTGTTTTCGGCTGCACTGGGTCTTTGCTGCCGAGCAAGTCTGTCTTTAGTTGCAGTGAGCACAGTCTACTCTCCGGCTGTGGCGCGTGAGCTTCTCACTGTGGTGGCTTCTCCAGCTGTGGCGCCCAGGCTCTAGGGCGCATGCGCTCCAGTGCTTGTCGCTCCCAGGCTCTAGAGCACAGGCGCAGTGGTTGCAGTGCACGAGCTTCGTTGCTCCTCAGCACATGGGACCTGCCCGAATCAGGGATCGAACCTGTGTCCCTGGTACTAGCAGGCTGATTCTTAACCACTGGCCCACCAGTGAAGCCCTGTGGTCCCTCCCTCCTGTGCTCATCACTTTTCTTCACCTAGCAAACAGGGGTAATGATACGTATCTCAGGATTCTGATGGGAATTAAATGCCTCTAAAGACCTGAGTTGAGTTGAGTTGAAGTCGCTCAGTCGTGTCCGACTCTTTGCGACCCCGTGGACTGTAACCTACTAGGCTCCTCTGTCCATGGTATTCTCCAGGCAAGAATGCTGGAGTGGATTGCCATTTCCTTCTCCAGGGGATCTTCCCGACCCAGGGATCGAACCCGGGTCTCCCGCATCGGAGGCAGACGCTTTAACCTCTGAGCCACCAGGGAAGCCCTATCACTGCTCAAAAAGGGAGCTCCGGGGTGAGGCAAATCTGAACATCTCATTCTCTGAAATCTCCCTTCTGGTGCCAGATGTTGAGGGGATTTTTTTAAAAAACTTTATCTAAATTTTAATAATTTTTTTTAAAAAAGGATGGATTTAACAGTAGAACTAAATCGCATTTACAGGCAAAAATAACACTGGCAGGATTAGTTCTGGGCAAAACCGTCAAGAGGATAAAATGAGGTGGGGGAACCCCTCCCCTCTCCTTCTGTCATGTTCTTGCTCACTCAAGGGGTGGGAGGGGCAGATACCCACCTTCATTCCCACAGCAGCTGCCCCAAGCCCAGCACCTTCCAGAGAGTTTCCATCATATTCAGGACTCCTTCATGAACCCTCAGCCCCCAGCAGAACATTCCCAGGGTACTGCTTTCTATTAGATAAAGGGAGAGAGGGTCTCGAACTGACTTTTGGACACAGAGGGGGAAGAAGAGGGACAAATTGAGAGAGTAGCATCGACATATATACACTCTGTGTGTGTGTGTGTGTGTGTCTGTGTGTGTGTGTGTCTGTGTGTGTGTGACCTCAGTCATGCCCAACTCGTTGTGACCCCATGGAGTGTAGCCTGCCAGGCTCTTCTATCCATGAGATTCTCCAAGCAAGAATGCTGGAGCAGGTTGCCATTTCCTTCTCTAGGGATCTTCCCAACCCAGAGATTGAACCCGAGTCTCTTGCATCTCCTGCACTGGCAGGCAGGTTCTTTACCACTAGCACCACATAGAAAGCCCCACACTACCGTGTGTAAAATAGACAGCTGCTGCATGGCACAGGGAGCTCAGCTTGGTGCTCTGTGATGACCTGTGGGATTCAGGGGTGGGAGGGAGGCTCCAGAGGGAGGGAATATATATATACATACAGTTGATTCATGTTGCTGTACAGCAGAAATTAACACAGCAGTGTAAAGCAATGATACTGTGATTTAAATTTTTTTAATTTAAAAAAAAACAGAGGGGGATGCCTCATACTCATGTGACCAAGACCCTTCCTTTGCAAATAGCCCTGTCCCTGTAAGGTTCAAAGTGAGGGGCTTGGGGAAGAAAAGAGAGGAAGAGAGAGACAGAGATGGGAGACAGATTTGGAGGGAGACGAAGAAGGAGAGAAAGAATGAAAGAGGAGGGCAAAGAGATGCAGGAGTTGGGGGAAGAAGAAAGAAGGAGAAGAAAGAGAGGGGGAAGGGAGGCAGATGTGTGATGGTTGGACCATATGAACAAATTGAAAAGCAAAAAACATCATGACTCGGTGGTGACAGAAAGGCTGATAAGGAAATCAAGAGAAAACCCAGATTTGAGGAAAGTAGCCTGCGGATGGGGCTTCCAAGGTGGCGCTAGTGGTAAAGAATCCGCCTGTCAATGCCCAAGACACACGCTTGATCCCCTATCTGGGAAGATCCCACATGCTGCGGAGCAACTAAGCCCTGGGAGCTGCAACTGCTGAGCCACATGTCACAACTACTGTGAGCCCATGAGCCCTAGATCCTGTGCCCTGCAACAAGAGAGGCCTCCACAATGAGAAGCCGGCACACCGCAACTAGAGTAGCCCCCACTGTCTGCAACTAGAGAAAGCCAGAGTGCAGCATCTACATGCTGCGGAGCAACTAAGCCCTGGGAGCTGCAACTGCTGAGCCACATGTCACAACTACTGTGAGCCCATGAGCCCTAGATCCTGTGCCCTGCAACAAGAGAGGCCTCCACAATGAGAAGCCGGCACACCGCAACTAGAGTAGCCCCCACTGTCTGCAACTAGAGAAAGCCAGAGTGCAGCATCTCCAGAACAGCCAAAAAACCCCACAAAAGTTAATATAATTTTAAAAAAGGACCGGGCAAGGGGAGAAGTAGAGCTGCAATGCAGGCGTGCACGGCACATGGCCTTAGGCAGGCCCATGGCAGCTGCCCTGGGATGGCCCCTCACCGGTGGCCTGCCCTGAAGCAAACAGGCCAGCCCTTCCCACCTCTTCAGTGACCAGATGCTACTGTGGGCTGTCACCAAGAAGAGGCTCTAACCTTGGGAGAGATGCCTTTGTTTTTTGTTGTTCAGTCACTAAGTCATGTCTGACTCGTTGCGACCCCATGGACTGCAGCACACCAAGCTTCCCTGTCCTTCACCATCCCCCGGAGTTTGCTCAAACTCCCTTCCATTGAGTCAGTGATTCCATCCAACCATTTCATCCTCTGTTGCCCCCTTCTCCTTCTGCCCTCAATCTTTCCCAGCATCAGGCTCTTCGCATCGGGTGGCCAAAGTACTGGAGCATTAGGAGCAATTGTTTAGCCAGGAGCAATTCCAGGGGAGGGGCTCAGCTCCGGGCCACCAGCACCTGGAGGAAAGCATAGGTGAGACCTCAAGGAGGGGTCGGGCAGCTCGTCACAGCACCCGCTGCTCCTTCTATCATCTTCTTCTCAGACTTAAGTTCAGTCTCTACTTGAAGGACCACAGCTGATTTACTCAGACACAGAGAGATCTCGGACAGTAGACTTAAATTTACCTCCTGCCTTTGGAGAGCTCTCTTCAACAACTAACTCCACTGTGCATGGCCCCAGTTAAAAATGAGCACAAGAACATGAACTTCTATCGGCAGGAAAACTCTGCAGACTGCTAACCATCGTAGAGTTTTGCCTTGGCATAAGTCCCTGCTTGTCAACCCTCCGGGTCCAATTACCCTGTGAAAAGAGTCGTTACACGGGGTTTCCCCTTCTGTGTGGAATTTCTGGAATCTCCAAGGCAGGGACAATGGGAGACAAGTATTTACATTTTCTTGTTGTTGTTCTTGCTGCAGTGGGTCTTGTGTGTGTGTTAGTCACTCGGTCATGTCTGACTCTCTGTGACCCCCCACCCTGGGCTGTAGCCCTGCAGGCTCCTCTGCCATGGGATGTCCCAGGCAAGAATATTGGAGTGGGATGCCATGCCCTTCTCCAAGGGATCTTCCTGACCCAGGGATCGAACCTGGGTCTCCTGCATTGCAGGCGGTCTCCTTATCGTCTGAGCCACCAGGGAAGTCCATATGCCAGGTCTTAGTTGACACATATGGGTTCTAGTTCCTTGATCAGGAATCGAACCCAGACCCCCTGCATTGCAGGTGCAGAATGCATATGGGACCACAGAATACAATTGGGATTGGCCACACACCTGCAGAACACTGCTGACTTGAGGGGTTCACACCTCTTCCACCCTACATGACTTTGGTGTCAGAGGTCAGCCCCACCAGGTGAAACCTGCTATACCTATAGACTACTGCATATACTTTTCATGGCTGGCAAAGAGAGCATTCCAGTTTAAGCTGAGCTGCTCCATTACCTATCCCCGCATTTGGAGAAGGAAATGGCATGGGATTTCTTGCCTGAGAAATCCCATGAACAGAGGGGCCTGGTGGGCTACAGTCCATGGGATCAAAAAAAGAGCCAGACATGACTGAGCAAGTAAACATTACATTTATCTCTAAACATCAGACTCTAGTTCTCTATAAAAGCTTTCCCATGGCTTTCCATAAGAACCCACAGGGATGCTTGCTTATAATGCAAATTTCTAGGCCACTACCCCTAGAGATTCTGATTTAGTAGATGGCCTGTAGAAAACCATTTGAAAAACAGCGCTCTAGGAAACAGTGCTGTCTAATAGAACTTTCTGCAGTGATGGCCATGTTTTCTCTCAACACTATTCAGTATAGCAGGCACCTAATAGGTGGCTAGTGTGATCAAGGGAGGGAATTTTAAGTTTTATTCAGTGCTGAAAAGTGAAAGTGTAATCTCTCAGTCATGTTTGACTCTTCCCAAGCCCATGGACACGAAGGAGCCCAGCAGGCTCCTCTGTCCATGAAATTCTCCAGGCAAGAATACTGGAGTGGGTAGCCATTCAGTTCTAATCAATTTCAATTTAAATAGCTACATGTGACAAGGGTCACCGTCTTGAACAGCACAGCTTAGGACCTTGATGCCCAGAGTGCACAGCAAACCAATAGCAGCTCCTGGGGGTTTGTTAGAAATGCAGAATTTCAGGTCCCACTCTAGACCTACTGAATCAAGATCTGCAGTCTAACAAGATGTCCAGGCAGGAGCTCCCTGGAGATTCAGCGGCTAAGACTCCAAGCTTCCACTGCAGCAAGGAGTGGGTTTGATCCCTGGTCAGGGAAGTATGATCTCACATGCCAAATAATAATAATAAATAAAAATTTTAAAACAAACAAGATCCCCAGGCAAACCATAAGTCAATGAAGGTTGACACTCACTTTCAAGAACATTTTGGTGCCTGACTGAGATGCCCCATTTCTGAGCCGCTTACCATCCGTTAACACCACTCTCTTGCTATAGACAAATTCTAATATCCAACTGTATTAACATCTAACCCAATTTTTACCCAGAATGCTGGATTCTGATGTAACTAGCATTATTGTTTTAGAAGAAATAAGAGGATGTGTGTGCGTGTTAATACAAAGAGGGAAAGAGAAAGATGAAGTGATGGTGTAGTCAAGTTAGAATGGGTCCTGTATGCTAGCCAAGGGTTTCAGCAATAGAGAACCATCTAAGATGTTAAGCAGGTAGATAACATAAGTAGGGTTGTTTTCTGACAATAAGGCTCCTAACTGTGGAGGATGGGGTAGAGGAGATGGCTGGTCACACAGGAATCTCCATTGTCCCTTGGGTCTTATATGAAGTATAATTACAGGGAGAAGCATTTGCTATCTAATCATATTGATAGATTTGAGGAATGGCAAATATTTCAGTTCAGTTCAGTCGCTCAGTCGTGTCCGACTCTGTGACCCCATGAATCGCAGCACGCCAGGCCTCCCTATCCATCACCATCTCCCGGAGTTCACTCAGACTCATGTCCATCGAGTCCGTGATGCCATCCGGCCATCTCATCCTCGGTCGTCCCCTTCTCCTCCTGCCCCCAATCCCTCCCAGCATCAGAGTCTTTTCCAATGAGTCAACTCTTCGCATGAGGTGGCCAAAGTACTGGAGTTTCAGCTTTAGCATCATTCCTTCCAAAGAAATCCCAGGGTTGATCTCCTTCAGAATGGACTGGTTGGATCTCCTTGCAGTCCAAGGGACTCTCAAGAGTCTTCTCCAACACCACAGTTCAAAAGCATCGATTCTTCGGCGCTCAGCTTTCTTCACAGTCCAACTTTCACATCCATACATGACCACAGGAAAAACCATAGCCTTGACTAGGCGGACCTTAGTCGGCAAAGTAATGTCTCTGCTTTTGAATATACTATCCAGGTTGGTCATAACTTTTCTTCCAAGGAGTAAGCGTCTTTTAATTTCATGGCTGCAGTCACCATCTGCAGTGATTTTGGAGCCCAAAAAAATAAAGTCTGACACTGTTTCCACTGTTTCCCCATCTATTTCCCATGAAGTGATGGGACCGGATGCCATGATCTTCGTTTTCTGAATGTTGAGCTTTAAGCCAACTTTTTCGCTCTCCTCCTTCACTTTCATCAAGAGGCTTTTTAGCTCCTCCTCACTTTCTGCCATAAGGGTGGTGTCATCAGCATATCTGAGGTTATTGATATTTCTCCCGGCAATCTTGATTCCAGCTTGTGTTTCTTCCAGTCCAGCGTTTCTCATGATGTACTCTGCATATAAGTTAAATAAGCAGGGAGACAATATACAGCCTTGACGTACTCCTTTTCCTATTTGGAACCAGTCTGTTGTTCCATGTCCAGTTCTAACTGTTGCTTCCTGACCTGCATACAGATTTCTCAAGAGGCAGGTTAGGTGGTCTGGTATTCCCATCTCTTTCAGAATTTTCCACAGTTTATTGTGATCCACACAGTCAAAGGCTTTGGCATAGTCAATAAAGCAGAAATAGATGTTTTTCTGGAACTCTCTTGCTTTTTCCATGATCCAGCGGATGTTGGCAATTTGATCTCTGGTTCCTCTGCCTGTTCTAAAACCAGCTTGAACATCAGGGAGTTCACGGTTCACATATTGCTGAAGCCTGGCTTGGAGAATTTTGAGCATTACTTTACTAGCGTGTGAGATGAGTGCAATTGTGCGGTAGTTTGAGCATTCTTTGGCATTGCCTTTCTTTGGAATTGGAATGAAAACTGACCTTTTCCAGTCCTGTGGCCACTGCTGAATTTTCCAAATTTGCTGGCATATTGAGTGCAGCACTTTCACAGCATCATCTTCCAGGATTTGAAACAGCTCAACGGGAATTCCATCACCTCCACTAGCTTTGTTCTTAGTGATGCTTTCTAAGGCCCACTTGACTTCACATTCCAAGATGTCTGGCTCTAGATTAGTGATCACATCCTCATGATTATCTGGGTCGTGAAGATCTTTTCTGTACAGTTCTTCTGTGTATTGGCAAATATTTAGGACTTACAAAACCTATCTATCCTCCAGCACCCATGTCCACAAGTATCTCAACCCAGATCTTCAGAATAATGTAGTAGTCTCTTTTCTTGAGAGGAAATAACAGAGGATTCTTGTATTTTAATCCCTAAGAGATAATTTCTCAGCGATAAACCAGACATCCACCATTTATAGTAGTGAACCCTTTGGGATCCGATTCAGCCCTGCAACAACTGTTTGCTACTAAAGTATACTTTTTAAATTTTTTATTTATTTTGAATTGAAGGATAATTGCTATACAATATTGGCTTCATTTCTGGCATACATCAACGTGAATTAGCCATAGGTGTAAAGTACACTTTTTTACACTTCCTTGTACAGCGGAAACTAACACAACATTACAAACCAACTATACTCAAGTAAAAACATTTAAAAAATAAAGTGTACTTTCTACACATTTTAAGGCTAAAATATAAGGAGGATATTCACGGAACACACATAATCAAAACAACGGACTTTCCTTTAAATATCTTTCCCATTATTATTCATGTGATCTGTTGTCACAAACATGAAAAATAGCTGCAACTGGGGGTGGACTGAGAGATGACATGCAAGGAAGTGAAGGACTTAAAAAGTGTTCCTTATCTTTTATCTGGGCTCAGAAGTCCTTTGATGCACCCAAAGGGTGGAGATTGGTCAGCCAGGATCTCTGAGAGGGAAAGAACCAAGAGATAGGAATCTGCTGTTTTCTAGGCAACAGGGTTCTTTAGGTCATGCTGTTTTTCAAGGAATAACTTGGAGAAATGATTTCTCCTAGTACCCGAACATGATGGGCAAGAGAATAGCCCGGCAGAGCTCTCGGAAGACAAGGAGACCAGAGAGATGAAGGGGTCACGGGAGGCCAGATACATGTGGTCAATAAGAGGCAAGAAGAGGGACTTTCCTGTTAGTCCAGTGGTTAAGAATCCAACTGCTATGGAAGGGGACACAGGTTCAATCCCTGGACTGGGAAGATCCTACGTGCTGTGGAGCAACTAAGCCCGTTCACCACAACTATTGAGCCTGTGCTCCAGAGCCCGTACTCCACAAGAGAAGCCACTGCAAAGGGAAGCCTGTGCACTGCAACTAGAGCGCAGCCCCCACTCGCTGCAACGAGANTGGACTGGGAAGATCCTACGTGCTGTGGAGCAACTAAGCCCGTTCACCACAACTATTGAGCCTGTGCTCCAGAGCCCGTACTCCACAAGAGAAGCCACTGCAAAGGGAAGCC
Organism: Oreotragus oreotragus; assembly: GCA_006410675.1. Lineage (NCBI taxonomy): Eukaryota > Metazoa > Chordata > Mammalia > Artiodactyla > Bovidae > Oreotragus > Oreotragus oreotragus. Next base: position 19,947 of record SJYX01018450.1, read on the forward strand.
TGTGCACTGCAACTAGAGCGCAGCCCCCACCCGCTGCAACGAGGGAAAGCCTGCAAGCAGCAATGAAGGCCCAGCGCAGCCAAAAATAATAAATCAATAAAAAATTTTTAAAAGAGGCAAGGAGAGAAGGGGTGGATGAAGTCAGTGCTCCAAAGCTCAGGCAAGTCTGTTAGTGGAGGGACCAGTGAACTGAAACCTCTATCAATCCCACTAGGAGGACAAGTCCTTGGAGCAGTGGTCTCCAACAAGGTGACATGTATCAGGGAGTGGGCAAGGTGAACCACTGGGGCTTCAGAAGAAGAAATTAGAATCTCTATTTGTACTTACTTTTTATCTTCAAAAGACAATGAATTAAGTTCTTCTAAAACTTAAAACACAGATTGGCATCTGCCTTGAACTCCACTGGCACATTGGAGGGCCCCATGTCCAGTTAGGATGCAAGGCAGAAAATAGTTGTTGGAAGTGTGAACGAGGGTGTTTAGTTCCTTTCAGCATATTGTGATGTATTGTGTTTTTCAATATTCCCAGACATGTGGATTTATGTATTGTATTATGGAGTTTTTACTAAATCCACCCTCTTAAAATGGGTCTGTGTGTTTGTGTGCTGTCACTCAGTCATGTCGAACTCTGCGACTCCATAAACTGTATCTCACCAGGCCCCTCTATCCATGGGATTTTCCCAGCAAGAATACTGGAGTGGGCAGCCATTCCCTTCTCCAGGGGATCTTGACACTACAGTCATCGAAATACTACCACTTTCTGAACAAACTTATGGTTGCTGGGGGGACGGGATAGTTAGGGAGTTTGGGATGGACATCAGTTCAGTCACTCAGTCGTATCCGACTCTTTGTGACCTCATGGACTGCACCCAGCCAGGCCTCCCTGTCCATCACCAACTCCTGGAGCTTACTCAAACTAATGTCCATTGAGATGGTGATGCCATCCAACCATCTCATCCTGTCATCCCCTTCTCCTTCTACCTTCAATCTTTCCCAGCATCAGGGTCTTTTCAAATGAGTCAGTTCTTTGCATCAGGTGGCCAAAGTATTGGAGTTTCACCTTCAGCATCAGTCCTTAAAATAAATATTCAGGGTTAATTTCCTTTAGAATTGACTGGTTTGATCTCTTTTGCAGTCCAGGGGACTTCAAGAGTCTTCTCCAACATTGATGTTGGAGCTGATGTTCAAAAACATCAATTCATCAGTGGTCAGCTTTCTTTGTAGTCCAGCTCTCACATCCATACATGACTACCGGAAAACTCATAGCTTTGACTAGACGGACCTTCTTGACAAACTAATGTCTCTGCATTTTAATATGCTATCTAGGTTGGTAATAGCTTTTCTTTCAAGGAGTAAGGATCTTTTAATTTCATGGCTGCAATCACCATCTGTAGTGATTTTGGAGCCCCCCAAAATGAAGTCTGCCTCTGTTTCCATTGTTTCCCCATCTATTTGCAATGAAGTGAATGGGATCGGATGCCATGATCTTAAGTTTTCTGAATGTTGAATCTTAAGCCAACTTTTTCACTCTGCTCTTTCACTTTCATCAAGAAGCTCTTCACTTTCTGCCATAAGAGTGGTGTCATATGCATATCTGAGGTTATTGATATTTCTCCCAGAAATCTTGATTAAAGATTGTACTTCATCTAGCCTGGCATTTCTCATGATGTACTCTGCATGTAAGTTAAATAAGCAGGGTGACAATATACAGCCTTGATGTACTCCTTTCCTGATTTGGAACCAGTCTGTTCTTCTATGTCCAGTTCTAATTGTTGCTTCTTGACCTGCATACAGGTTTCCCAGGAGGCAGGTCAGGTGGTCTGGTATTCCCATCTCTTTAAGAATTTTCCACAGTTGGTTGTGATCCACACAGTCAATGGCTTTGGCATAGTCAATAAAGCAGAAATAGATGTATTTCTGGAACTCTCTTGCTTTTTCTATGATCCAACGGATGTTGTCAATTTGATCTCTGGTTCCTCTGTCTTTTCTAAATCAAGCTTGAACATCTGTAAGTTCTCAGTTCATGTACTGTTGAAGCCTGGCTTGGAGAATTTTGAGCATTACTTTGATAGCCTGTGAGATGAGTGCAATCGTGTGGTAGTTTGAACATTCTTTGGCATTGCCTTTCTTTGGGATTGGAATGAAAACTGACCTTTTCAAGTCCTATGGCCGCTGCTGAGTTTTCCAGATTTGCTGACACCTAGTGCAGCACTTTCACAGCATCATCTTAGGATCTGAAATAGCTCAACTGCAATTCCATCACCTCCACTAGCTTTGTTCATAGTGACTAAGGCCCATTTGACTTCGCATTCCAGGATGTCTGGCTCTAAGTGAGTGATCACACCCTCATGGTTATCTGGTTCATGAAGATCTTTTTTGTATAGTTCTTCTGTGTATTCTTGCCACCTCTTCTTAATATCTTCTGCTTCTGTTAGGTCCATATCATTTCTGTCCTTTATTATGCCTATCTTTGCATGAAATGTTCCCTTGGTATCTCTAATTTTCTTGAAGAGATCTCTAGTCTTTCCCATTCTATTGTTTTCCTCTATTTCTTTGCATTGATCACTGAGGAAGGCTTTCTTATCTCTCCTTGCTATTTTTTAGAACTCTGCATTCAAATGGATATATCTTTCCTTTTCTCCTTTGCCTTTAGCTTCTCTTCTTTTCTCAGCTATTTGTAAGCCCTCCTCAGACAACGATTTTGCCTTTTTGCATTTCTTTTCCTTGGGTATGGTCTTAACCATTGCCTCATTTACAATGTCATGAACCTCTATCCATATTTCTTCAGGCATTTTGTTTATCAGATCTAATCCCTTGAATGTATTTGTAGCTTCCACTGTATAATCGTAAGGGATTTGATTTAGGTCATACCTGAATGGTCTAGTGGTCTTCCCTATTTTCTTCAATTTAAGTCTGAATTTGGCAATAAGGAAACTACTGCACTGCTGCTGCTGCTAAGTCACTTCAGTCGTGTCCGACTCTGTGTGACCCCATAGACGGCAGCCCACCAGGCTCTACCGTCCCTGGGACTCTCCAGGCAAGAATACTGGAGTGGGTTGCCATTTCCTTCTCCAATGCATGAAAGAGAAAAGTGAAAGTGAAGTCACTCAGTC
>SJYX01018451.1:5954-26713 GCA_006410675.1 Oreotragus oreotragus
ATGGATGCATGGGTGGGTGGGTGGATGCAGTTTACCCCAATCCCAGTGGTAGGTGCTAAGGACACAGGCTCAATCTCCACATTTACAACAGTTCCCCACTGTCCCACAACTGCCTCTCCAGTGACCCCACCCAAGGGCCCCTGACCTCCACGCCTACCTCCTCTGGGTAACTGCCAAATTCGGCCTGCAAAGCAAGGACGCCCAGCTGCAACAGCGTCTCATCATTGCCATACAGCTTCTCCTCCAGGATGTCTTTCCGAAGTTGCAGGTAAAACTGATGCCTTGTCCAGCTGTGCCTGGTAAAGAGATGCAGGACTAAAGGTTACTGGAATGCTGAGGGCAAAGGAGAGCACCAAAGCCAGAGGGTTTCCTCCACCTGAGAAGCAGAAAAAGGAGAGAAGATGGGATGCAAGGGAGCAGAACCCAGGGGGCAATGCCAGTAACACAAGGGTGACCTTGTTTATCCGTACCATGCCTCCTGTCACCCGCCGAGGGCTATTCTGTGCCCAAGACACAGGGTTACTCACTTCCCACAATATCCATGGAGATGTTTGTTCTTGTGGCTCAAGTAAGAAATACATAGTCAGATGGTATGTCTAGTAAGCAAAGGAATAGAGAGAGTGATCCAGTCCCAAAGCAGGGACCCTCGCCTCCCATCCTCGTCAATGAGCTGCTGGGAGGTGGGGCATGTTGGGGTCAGGGGAGAGAGAATTTGACCTTGACTGGCAGATGTTTGAAACAAAAGGGTAAAGTTTTCATTTTGACACGGCTTGTCCCCAAACACTGACTTTCCCCCTCTTCTGTCATATTGGAATCCAGTAATTGTTGTAATGCGTGCACACATTAATTTGCCAAGCACTTGCCCACGCGTTATCTCTAATGTCAGCCTGGACAGACATAAACGGCCTGAGGAACAAACCAAGAAGCTAGCGGCACTCACTGGAGCAGCCCAAAGTGACTCACGAAGAACTTTATCCTTAGAAAGAGCACAAAGGCATTTGGGGAGCTCTTCTTCCGGGGCTGTTCACTCCAGCCTTCAGGGGCTATTTTGCACAACCTGGTTTCAGCATCCAAAAAAAAGAACTCTTTACCTGAAATGGAAGTAGAGAGTGTTTAGAGGGGAAAGCGGCTGGGCAGGCACCACGCATCAGACTCACAGCCCCGAGCTCTGCCCCAGGGTGAGACAAGAGCCGACTGAGTCTAGGAGAGAGAGCAGGAAGCGAGTTGTCTGGACTCAGTGCCACAGGACCTCGGTAGGGCCCATGAGGGGCCAAGAAGAGGGAACAAAGACGAGAGTGTCAGTGAAGAGAAACTCAGCACCCAGAGGAGAAAACATGAATATTTATCTGAGGAGATGTCCCTTATCATCTGCCTCCCAGTGACCACCTTATAAAAATAAAATTAAAAACACAGAGTATTTATTCCGTTTCTGTCGTGGGCCGGGCGCTCTGTATCTACGTGTGCAAGTGCAGCGTGCTAGTCTCGAGCAGTTTTGTTAGAAGGACTGGAGCTCAGGGGCCTAGACATTGGGCTTCCCAGGTGGCACAGTGGTAAAGAATCTACCTGCCAATGCAGGAGACTAGGGTTCCATGCCTGGGGCAGGAAGACCCTCTGGAGTAGGAAATGGCAACCTGCTCCAATACTCTTGCCTGGAAAATTCCATGGACAGAGGAGCCTGGTGGGCCACAGTCCATAAGGCCACAAAGAGTCGGCCACAGATGTGTGACTGAGCACCCTCACCACACACTCACCAAGACTCCAGGGCTAGCTGAGGCATCAGGCCAGCCGTGGGCTGCCTGGAGCCACTTACCTCTCACGTAAGCCAGGCCGAAGTAGGTGAGCTCCCCGAGGTTGGCAACGGGCGCAATGGCACTGAAGACAGCTCCCACTGTCGACGTGACGTCACATTTCACCTCCAGGCACTGCCCGCTCAGCAACACCACACAGAGGCCCCTGAGAGCCAAGTAGGACTTCACTTTTTTGGTCTGAAAACAAGAACAGTATAAACCATAACAATAACTAAAAGACATGGAGTCTTTACCACGGGCTAGCTACTGTGCTAACCACTTTATGCGTATTTTTTCATTTAAACTGACAAACCACCTAAGAGATGAGTATGTTTACGATTCCTGTTCAGCAGATGAGAAGCAAGGTTCAGAGACTGTAAGGGACCAGCCCAGAGTTGCACTTAGTAAAAGGCAGAACTGGACTCAAATCCCTGCTCTTTGCCAGGCTCTGCAGGGGCCAGGAAGGCTGGGGGGGCTCATGTAGCAGATGTCTCTCCCCTGCAAAAATCCCTGGGGCTCCACTTCCCAAGAGGATTGCCCAGGGCCACAATGGTGAACCATACACCCCCAGAGTAGTCAACAANCGTGGGCCGGGCGCTCTGTATCTACGTGTGCAAGTGCAGCGTGCTAGTCTCGAGCAGTTTTGTTAGAAGGACTGGAGCTCAGGGGCCTAGACATTGGGCTTCCCAGGTGGCACAGTGGTAAAGAATCTACCTGCCAATGCAGGAGACTAGGGTTCCATGCCTGGGGCAGGAAGACCCTCTGGAGTAGGAAATGGCAACCTGCTCCAATACTCTTGCCTGGAAAATTCCATGGACAGAGGAGCCTGGTGGGCCACAGTCCATAAGGCCACAAAGAGTCGGCCACAGATGTGTGACTGAGCACCCTCACCACACACTCACCAAGACTCCAGGGCTAGCTGAGGCATCAGGCCAGCCGTGGGCGGCCTGGAGCCACTTACCTCTCACGTAAGCCAGGCCGAAGTAGGTGAGCTCCCCGAGGTTGGCAACGGGTGCAATGGCACTGAAGACAGCTCCCACTGTCGACGTGACGTCACATTTCACCTCCAGGCACTGCCCGCTCAGCAACACCACACAGAGGCCCCTGAGAGCCAAGTAGGACTTCACTTTTTTGGTCTGAAAACAAGAACAGTATAAACCATAACAATAACTAAAAGACATGGAGTCTTTACCACGGGCTAGCTACTGTGCTAACCACTTTATGCGTATTTTTTCATTTAAACTGACAAACCACCTAAGAGATGAGTATGTTTACGATTCCTGTTCAGCAGATGAGAAGCAAGGTTCAGAGACTGTAAGGGACCAGCCCAGAGTTGCACTTAGTAAAAGGCAGAACTGGACTCAAATCCCTGCTCTTTGCCAGGCTCTGCAGGGGCCAGGAAGGCTGGGGGGGCTCATGTAGCAGATGTCTCTCCCCTGCAAAAATCCCTGGGGCTCCACTTCCCAAGAGGATTGCCCAGGGCCACAATGGTGAACCATACACCCCCAGAGTAGTCAACAATGCAATACTGACCCCAGGTCATCACAGAGCACAGCTTGGGTGGGCAGGGAGAGCTTGGGTGGGCACCTGTCCAAGGGGGAGGGAGGGCTAGAGCTTAGCAGATTGCTGTGAGCCGAGAAATTGGTCAGCAGAGGTGCATCCAAGGATGTGCAGCCGCATCTGCCTTCCATCCGTCACCCTGCTCAGACTAGTTCCAGATGCATCTGCCTCTGTAGCCCCACCCCGACCACCGTCACCTCCGCTGAGCCACCCAGAAGAGCCCATCAGTCCGCTCCACAAAAGCTGGTCTGCCGCATCTCTACCCACACTGCCCACTGCCCCCTGTGCCCTTCCCCTCCATCCTCTCATGCAAGTTCCTACCAGGTTTCCAGGTCGGGCTCAGGACCTCTCATCTGCAAGCTGGAGGTTGAGCCACCCACCCCCTTCTCTGCTCCCCTGGTTCCTTGTGCTCAGGGGCCCTGCTCCCTAAGGATGAGGGCAGAGCATGCCCTATGCCCCAAGCCTAGCCTGAGGCCTGGCCCAGACCTCCTCAGAAAGTCTTCACTAAAAGACAGTCATGGATGGACACCGTAGATGGCTTTAGTTCCGTTGAGACCAAGCCTGCCCCCACACCATGACCTCCACAGCCAGCAGCAGCTCCACCCCAGCACTGGACTGGGGACCCTGTGAGAGTGGGATTCCCCATGACCCCAGGCAGGCACGGCCACGGGCGCACGCTAAGCCACTCTGGTTTCCGCTCGTCCGCACCTGTGTCTCCTGGTCGCCGTGTAACACACATGTCCATGTCTGAGTTTAATGCTTTGCAGTTGCCCTCTTGGAACGTGTGATGACTGTATGTCTGAATGTGTGTTTTCTAAACGGCGTCCATTAGAGCTTGGGTCCACAGTGGTCCTGCCTGCCCACCTCTAGTAATGGGTTTTGGCTGCCAGCTTCTCTGTTCCCTGGTGCCCAGGCCCCTTCCAGTTTCCTCCTCCCCCTCCCTGCCCTGCAACCTCTGCCAACCTTCACTCAGGGCAGCTACCCGCTTACATATTCCGACATCTCTCCCCTCCTCCCTGGAGTGCTGGTTCAGGAAGGGTCCCAGTCAAACACCTCATAGCAAGGCGTGGCTGTACCCACAATGGACTAACACAGCGAAGCTCTTTCCTTGAGCCTCAGGAAGGATGGCCTGTCACTCACCCCCAATCCAGGTCTGCCTGGGTTGAGCCAGCAGACCAAGGGAAGGAAGATTGACTTTTCCTCTCCAGAAAATAAATGCATAATGCTGGAACACAAACTCCATGTGAAAAGGAATATCTGGGGTTTTTTCATATCAAGAGACCTGGGGTGTGGAGCGTTGCCTGGCACTTACTAGATGCTTCTACAGTGTTTCCTGACTAAATAGGAAGATGAAGACAGAGCTTGTCTGGAAGGACACGCAGGACTTGGGGAGACGTCACAGAGGTTTCTCCTAAAAGGGGAAGCGGATGCTAAAGGATGGGTGTGGAGTAGCAGGGGCTGGCAGGCTCCTGGAGGAGAGGGTAAGCCCCTCAGAGCTTGATCAGCCTCGAGTACTGCTCAGCTGGCCGTTCACCACCCTTCAGCCCCGCCCAGTCTAACCCAGCGGTTACCACGATGGATCCAGGCAAATACAAGGTCACCGGGCCCTCTCCAGCCATCGGGGCAAACTCCGGCCTGGAGAACTGAGGAAACAGGCAGAGTTACTCTCGGTAAAGAAGAGAAATCAAAGTCAGACTCCACAGGGCTGGAGCCTCAGCTTCAGAGCCGAGCTTCTCCCATCGTTTCATTCCTCCCACCCACCAACAGCCTTCCCTTCCCCAGACCAGCAGGAAGCAGGTTCCAGTGAGATGGGGTCAACTGGGCTGAGGCCCTAGCTAGGCTAGGCATCTCAGAGCAGACGTCTTAAACAAGTGGGTGTGGCTTTGCTGATGTTCTAGCTCTCCGTTTGAGTGTCCACTTCCTTTTAAGTGTCGTGATTCATGTCTCAAAATTACACAACACGTTGTATGTGTAAATACATGGAACAAGGTTTTGAAAACAAAAATACTTTGAGATTTAGATTCAAAGTAAACATTTTACCTTGTTCTGGATGTTGAATCGGTAGTGTGCCTGAGTATTTATTCTCAGTATCACGGTACTTCATGTTCACAGCACACTTGTGACCCAGGAAACGCCTTAATGCCGTTGCATTTCTACCCAGCCATCGTCCTGTGGGGTGCACATTCTCAGCCCCTTTTGCACGAAGTGGACGTTCCAAAAGGTTAAGAAATTCACCCAAACTGACACCAGTGAGTCACAGGACTGGGCGGGCCTTTTTCTTTAAGATTTTTTTTAATGTGGCTCATTTTTAAAGTCTCTATTGAATTTGTTACAATGTCGTTACTGTTTTATGTTTTACTTTTTTGGACACAGGGCATATGGGATCTTAGCTCCCCAACCAGGGATCAAACCCGGAAGGTGAAGTTTTAACCACTGGACCTCCAGGAAAGTCCCTAGGTGGGCCTTCTGATGTGTCCCCCAAGGGTCCCCATCAGGACTTCTGTCTCAAGAGGCCAAAAGTGCGGCCAGTGGGTAATGCATGTCCTGAGAGAGTTGCTAGCATTGTAAAAGCATTCGCCCCCATCCCTCCAGGCTCACGAGGACCTGAGAGTGGCCTTGGAGGGCAGCAGGGGCTGGAGCAGAGTATGGCACTCACTGCCATACAGGAGAGCATGTCCTGAGGCTACGCCAGGCTCCACTCATCCCGGAGTCGTTGAGCAAGTCAGGAAAACTCTCCACAACAGACAGGCAGACAAAGCTTGCTGGGGGCTCCAGGCTCTGACATCCCCGAAGGGCTCCTGGTGCTCCAGCAGAAGGCCAGGCAGAGGCGGCCTCATCCGTGAACAGCCTGCTCTGGAGGGGCCTGTCACAGATCCAGGGGTGCCTATCCCCGTGGCCACTGTGGCCCTGAGTGCTCAGCTTTTCAGCTAATGCCAGGGAGGGAGGGGTGCTTGTTATCTAGACACTGCAAGTGGCTCTGGCTACTGGCGCCAGGGTGGTTTCGGGCAGCAGCTACAACCTGAGACCACCCCAGTCTCACCTGCCAGCACAGGTGTAGCAAGCTGGCCACTCCACAGGGACCAGACTGCCTGCCAGAGTCTCGGGTCCCCGGAGCCATGAGCAGGGCCCCCGACAGGGTCTCTCCTGTCAGCCTGGACTTCCCAGCGGGGCAAGCCGGCCTGCCACTCCTGAGCCCCAGCTTCCCACACTCTTCCCAACTCTCCTGCTCCTGTGCCAGCCAGCCTGGAGAGTCTCTCTCCCGAGCTATCCCAGCCACCCCTTTGCTTCCACATGTCACCTGTCCAGAAGGCGCCTTCCAAGCACGTTCAGCCTTGTCAGCTCTCTCACCACCTCCCTTATTCTGTCCCCGGCTCACATCAACAGCCGTGAACTTTCTGACCTGGCACCTTCAACCTGCTGTCCTACAGAGTTTATAGCAAGGCCCCTCCATAACACCTACCGCCCTGAATTGCCAGGTTGGAGGTCATTTCAGTCCAGCTCTGTAGGTCTCAGCCCGGGGAGGCTGGCCCTCAGCAGGATCCTGCCCATTTTCATTTGCGTGTCAGCCACACATGGCCCCTCTCTCACACCGCCTGTGGCAGTGCCCTTCGATCCTCTTGGCTCACCTTTCCCTTTCTTTGCAAAAAACCCCTTTGGGAAGGAGTTGCCGGCCGTGAGTCTTCCGGGAGAGCAGAGCCGGAGCTGAGCCGTCGGCCTTCCTGAAGGTCTGGGGGAGCTTGCACTGGAAGGGCGCTGGCCAGCAGTCAGAGAAGAAGCAACAGTTAACAGGGGACACAGCTTCCTTCGAGGCTGAACACGGCCTAGATTCCTAACACAGTGTCAAAGCCAAGTAAATCCTTGCTTTTAATGCTGAGTGTTGCGCTTGCTCCTCCTGCAGCTCATGAAATACAGACAGTCTCAGGAGAACAGCATGCTGTCTCCAAGCTGAGCCTAACTTGGTTCCAAGGGGCGAGCGAGCACCGTGACGGCAAAACTGCCATCAGGCCCCTCATCACCTTGAATCGACATCTGCTTAAATGTGGCTTCTTCCCCTGCCGGTGGAATAGGGTCGGGTTTTCCTTGAAAAGCAAGAGACTTCTCATCGATAATCAAGAAGAGAAGCAGCAGGGTCCAGCCGCTCCCACGCCAATACCCCGCCCCGCGCTCACAGCACCGCGCCCACCTGCTCACAGCGCCGCTGCAGCGACGGTGTGCTGAGGCGTGCGGTCCGGGTCCAGGCTCCAGGGAGCTCTGGGTCCCTGTGCTTCTCTCTGAAACTAACCAGACATCGCGGTGAGAGGCACGGCCGGAGCAAATAGCACCGTCTTCTGGCATCAAGCAACTTAGGGCACGGATTTCAGCGTCACGACCTGATAGCCGTGTGATGTTGGCAACGCCGCTTGAACTTTCTGTTTCCTCATGCGAAAAACAGAAACAGAAATAGCAGTCACAGCGGGCTGGGGGAGTTTGGGAGAGAGAAAGCCCAACAAGAAAGCGCGCTTTGTTTTAGGGACAACAGACAGCAACCTTATTTTCTTTTTCAAATCTCACATTCAGTGGAAAAGTGGAGAACAGTAGAAGATTTGAAGCTTATTCTAAAAGCCATTCTTCCAACACACTTAGAGCAACGATAAAAACAGTCGTTACAAATTGCTCCTCCTTTCCTTCTGCCTAGAAATCAACTAAAGGAAGAAGTTTTCTTTCATGATGTTTGCTTAAATTTGTTTTTATCAACTCGGACAGTTAAAACTCAATATAAAAAGAGTCTACGTTGGCTATAAATAACTCAGCTAAATTATATCTCCAAGTGAAGCTTTCCTCAGGACACAGGAGGGGTCCTAAGCTCAGTCCCTTCTCTTCAGGGGCAACCTGGAAGAATGGGGCTTGCCCGGGCTTTCTCTGAGCCCACAGCATGGGCATCGGGCCATGAAACAATAAAACGAGCAGGAAGCAATGCAGTGGACATCTTCGGCCTGCCCGGGGAAGGCCAGGGCGCTGCACCCACCTCTGCAGCGACGCGGACACCCCAGAGCCCACGCCGCCTGGCTCTCACAGCTTGCTCGACGCAGCCTGTTCCTGAGCAGGTGGCTCCTGTCTCGCTGCCCAGAGGAGCTCTCCTCCACGGCCCTCCTCTCCACCTGACGGCCAAGGGCATCACGCATCCACATCCCAAGGTCAAGAGGGAACACTTACGTAAAGACATACGGCCTGGCCGTCAGTTTGAGTCAATGTGGAAGAGTCTGTCCTTCACACTGGGAGTCCAGCAAGGAGAACAGCAGCCACCAGGGCGAGCTCACCCACACGCTCGCCCTCACCCCCCAAAACCTGCCCACTCACGCACACCCGTGCCTTGGCTCCCATGCCCCCACCACAGGCCAGGGGCTCCCCGATGATCGCCCCTGTGCTTCCAGGACTCAGAACTACATCGTCTCCACCTCTGCCCTCTCCATAACCGCTGATACGCGCGTCTTCTCATCACCTCCCCTCGGCATCTGCCTCTATTACACCATGTTGCAACAAATTCACTTGCTTGTCTGCCAGCTGCAACCTCGCTGTGTGCTTTACACACCCCTGTAGCTCACCTAGCTCAGTGCCCTAGTTAGAGGTGAATAAGTGATCAACATCACTTTCCAATTTTCTGATGACAATGCTGAGCCTCATCGCAGTGTCCATCAGGGGACAATGGCACACTGATGGATGGCAGGCTCTGGTGTTTTTCAGATAAGAGCCCCTCCTTGCCCACGGAATCCTGTGGCTCAGTGCACAGGAGTAACATGCTTACACGCCAAGACGGAAGTTCAAAACAGGAGGACAGGTTGGGAGAGGCAGTTTCTGACTGACTGTGGGCAGCTTCCCCAGCTACTCCCTGCTCTCCACCCACCTGGCTCCCCGTTAGCCTTGGTCTCAGTCCTCCACACGCCCCCTGCTAAAGGGCAGTGCCGCACAGCCGGCCCCGCACTTGCCCCACCTGAGTCTCAGCTCTGTCCTGGCCTCAAGGGGAGCCAAGGCTGGTCCGACTCCTGCTCTGGAGCTACCCGTGGCACCAGGCTGAGGCCATCCCCACCTGAGGCCACCACCTTACTCAGCCTGACCCACCCACACGTCCTTCCATCACTCCCCCTCCTAGGAGCACCTCCCCAATAGCTGACTTGCACAAAAATGCCCTGACTTTGCTTCAAGGTATCCCAACCTAAGCCAAATGCTTAGTACGTGCCAGACCCCTTGTTAGGTGCTGGAGAGCACACGAAGGGTGCAGTCACACAACATGGCAAGCAGCACAATGAGGCGCCCACAGCAAGGGGGCCCTCTGCGGGCATAAGACGGCAGCGGAGAGGGAGGGACCAGGGGCCACGCAGGCGCAGTCAGGGAAAGGTTCTCACATCAGGCCTAGATCTGAATTTTGATAAGAGAGCTAACTCATGGGTCATATATATAATCATTTTAATGCAAAGAGGCTCTTTTAAAGATCCCAAAGGTCTTGGCCACATTAGAAATCTAGGCTCCCCCAAAGGTCTTCACCAGCGCTGCCCAATAGAACTGCAATAACAGGAAAGTTCTGGATCTTCCCTATCTAGCATGGCCCTCTCCAGCTGCAAGTGGCTAATGAGCATTTAAGTGTGGTAGATGTGACTGAGGAATTGAATGTTAATATTTCCTTCTAATGAACTATAACTTAGCTCATTTGAATTTTAACAGTCGCACATGGCCAGGGAAAGGCCCCAAGGTTGAAAAGCACAGATCCACACTGACCTCAGAGATGGTGCCCAGGACCAAGCCGACCAGCTCTCTGACGTGGAGATTGGCAGAAGCTGGGTGAAGAGCCACTTCTTCCCAATGAATCTGACAAGCTTCCAGGATAGACTGCAGCGGCAGCCGCCTGCCAGGCTGGTCTTCACACATGGTCAGCAAGATGGAGTGCAGGGGTTGGCAAAGCTGCAGGGGCTGGAAAGCGGGGCAGCCCTGTGAGAGGCTGACAGAGCTGGAGCCACTGAGGGCAGTGTCCTGTCAGGCATGCCCGGGGACCAGCAAGAACGGATGTTCTCATTAACTAGACAGATGCCCACTCCTTCTGCATGGCTTAGGGAGGGACACAGGCTACTTCACCGAGACCACAAAATGCAGAGCAAGTATCTCTGCACCAGCTGTGTGCAGTTTGCCGCTCTCTAATCTGGAACGCCCTTTGGTGCCTGGGGAGCCCAAACTCATGCTTGAAATCCCTACGAAAAACAGGTGCTTGACATAATGGATTTCTGCCTATGCCAAGGACCCAGATCAAACCAGGACCAGCCTTTAACTCACATTCACCTGGGCAGCCTAGCATTTTCTCAGATTATGTAGGTGGTTCTCACTGGGTCTTTCCCCTAGAATGTGAGCTCCAAGACCATAACCATTGTGGCTTTTTCACTTTGGAATCACCAGTTGTCAGCATAAGGTCAATAATCATTGACTGAACTTCATGTCACACGAACTCATCAGGCAAAAGGAAAAATGGGTATTTTATTAAACACTTGCCTCATGCGTTTAAGTGGCCACCATTTATATGGAAAGGGTGTCAAATTCAGACTCACAATCAGATGTTTTTCTAACACTCATCCACACTGCAAGTCATTTTTCAGATGAAGGCTGTTCTACCATTTCCTGCCATGGAGCATCAGCTGTGAATTTCTATTTTCACATGTATGCAGACTGCTAAGTCCCACACTCATACAGCACATCAGAGGGCCTCTAACGTGCCTAGACTGCACAGCTACTTGAGATATAAGGTGGGAGACAGTCCCTGTCGTCAAGAGGTTCAAAGTCTAATGGAGAAGATGGTCCCTCGAAGAGACAAGCACAGTCCAGAGTGACAAGAGCTTTGATCTTGGGAAGTACAAGACAAGATCATAACACAGAGGAAGGCACTTGGCCCGTCCTGGGGAGGGAGGAGGGAGATGGGGAGGAAAGGTGGGAGGTGAGCCACAGATGGAGGAAGCAGTGGGGGCAAAGGCTGGCGCATGTCTGGAAGGAAGGGGACCACGGGCAGGACCAGGCCCAGGGCAAAAGGCCCGTGCCCTTGCTCAGGCGGCTCAGAACTGTAACGCAGAGCAGTAAGTCAAGCGTGGGGCCCTTGCAAGTGCAGTGTGCTATTGCATAGAGGAGTGAAACGCGGCCCCCGGGGAGTGGAGAGCTGTGAGTAATCCCACGGAAGAGGAAGGTGGCCAGCTCTCCTTTCGGAAGGAGCACCGGAAGCACTAGGATGTTGAGTTGGAGAAGGCAAGGGTGAGGTGGAAAAAAGGAAGGGAGGAAGAGAGAAGCCAGACAGACTGGATAGAGTTCGCCAACGTGTACGCTCATCACACCAGTTTCCCCAAAACAGTGACAGTGGCAGATGAACATTTACACATGTAAGCAGACACGTATGCATTCTGTACTCAAAAATTTTATAAAATGCTATGATAAAGCTTAAAGTTTCTGCACTTTAAGCCTTCTCAGAGTCTTTAATAAACTACTCTGTTAAATCTTCAAGAAGAAGACATTATAGGGAACCTTTTCCCGGATGGGTTAAGCACAGAACCCTTTTTCATGGAAGCATCTCACTTCAGTAAGGGCTGCTTTAAGACCTTTTCTATAAATTGGCATCTTCAGCATCTATAAATTTCTCTAGCTTCCTACTTCCTCTGGACTAGAGTGGCATATAAGCCTTATCTTGCTTGCCAGTCGCAAACTGTGGCTGCCTGGAGTGCCATGTTGAGTAGGATTCTGAGGTTCTTTCTGGACTCAGCCGAAGCGGCTCTTTTAGATCAGCTGGCAGTCCTTCCTACAACCCAGGCGGACAGCATGGTGGTGCACAGCTCAACAGATGTGGCCCCTGCCCTGGGAAAATAGACTAAATAAATCCAAAGACATCACCGGGCAAGACTTTGCGAATCCTGTTCACAGACCTGATTTGGTGGAACGTGAAACCCTGCCGACCAGTAGAGAGTCATTCCCAAAGAATAGACATGCATCTGTCCAAGGGAAAAAGCACGTGATTAGATTTCTTATTTCTGTCATTCCATGGTCCTGTAAATGAAATATAACCTGTTTTCATGTGTGGCAGACACTGTTGGCTGCCGAGCCCAACAACCATCTGCAACTCCTTTAACACTGCTGCATCTTACTCTAGAGGCTAAAAGTCTCAGTGACCACGACACTCATTTTTTGTGAAAGACATGAAGTAGGGGGATTCTGAAAAAGTTTGTTCTCTACTGTCAACAGGAGCACATGCATCTGGTCCCATTCTTTTCCCCCTTGTTTCTGTCTTGAACGCTGATGTGATACATGGAATCATGGCAGCCATCGTGTGACCATGAGGCAACAGCTGAGGAGGATAGAATGAAAACATACAGCTTTAGTAAATAATGACACTAAAGCTGATGACCAATCTCTTGACTTCTTGTTATATAAATAACTCATCTGTGGTTCCAGCCTCTATATTTTAGGCTTTTTGTTTCTTGTAGCTGAAACTGTCTCTACACGACATACTATGACTCAGCCTGATTAAAAAGCATCGTATGTTGTCAGAAAGCAGCATGGTATAACATCCCCATGGAAAAACAAAAATCATCACTGATTTGACATCCAGAAATAATCGATGCAGACATTTATTTTTAGAACCTTGGGCGTGTGTGTGTGTGTATATACAACTAAGATCACATAAGTGTAAATATATATACACATAATATAAATTATATTATATATATTTAATTACTTTTCAAGTCATTAAGTTTCTACAATTTCATTGTAATGCTGTCTTGTTTCATTTCCACTCTCACTGGACATTTAGCTGGTTTCCAGTTTGTCACTAATGTCAACAATACAGATAAACACCGGTGCAGTTACCTTGGTCTTTCCTCAAGCCTTGGGATGCACTCCATTTGAGGATCTGTTGGGTCCTGTTGGGCTTTGCCACCTGCTGCAAGACCGCTTACCTACAGCTCTTCCAGCATTTCTTTCTGAGTATTTATAATAAGCTGATTGATTAGGTCATATTACCCCCACTTTACAGATATAGAACCTGGGGCTCAGAGAAGTTGACTTGTTCTCACCTAAAAGCTAATAAATTACTGGCAAGACAGCCTGAGAATTAAAAAAAAAAAATCATTTAAAATTCATTAAAACATTTGTTAAATCCATTCTGCTTCAGTATTCCTTGGGGCTGAGCAGGGAGCTGGGGATGACCTAGGACCAGGCCTTTCCCAGGGACAGGCCCACGGAAGCCGCAGAGACACCATGCGTCTTACCTGAGATGCATCATGCTGCTCATCACTGCTCTGTCCCTGTAGCAGCTCAGGGGCCTTGAAAGGAGCTGCCTCTATATGGGAAACATGGTCTTGGAAGGAAAGACTTCCGGTCGCAGAAAGCAAGGCTGACCAGGGGCAGACCACATAGTTGGAGGAATCTGAAACCAAGGCAGGGATGGGGGTGCAGAGACAGGGCCACCGTGGGGAGCCCCGTCTGTGGCAGTGGGCCCAGCAGGCGTCTTCCAAAACCCTCTCTGAGATGAACTGTAAGCAAGACCCAGGGAGTGGAAGGAATTCGACCCTGACACATGCAGGCAAGTGTCACAAAATGTGGCTGCAGCAACGGCTGGGAAACTAGTAAGCGCGTCCAAGTTCCCAGGTGGCCCAAGAGTCTCAAGGCAAAAGGTAAAGAGCGATCAAATCGACTTGGAAATTAGCACAAGTCTTATTTCTCTGGAGTCCATTTAGAAACCAAGGCAGCCGGTCTTCTGAACATACTCTAGCTGTTCATTAAAGCCTCCAGGGCAGGGAAGAGGCGTGAAGACTGGAGGAAGATGGAGCCGACGTACAGGCGCGCAGCCTCCCTTCATGCAGCACAGCCAGGGTCCTCACCCCGACTGCGTAAGTGTGGCCTCCCTCATGGGGAAGCCCCACCGCGGGCTGGCAGGACATCTGTGTGTGAGCACTCAAGCGTTTGTCCCAC
Organism: Oreotragus oreotragus; assembly: GCA_006410675.1. NCBI lineage: Eukaryota > Metazoa > Chordata > Mammalia > Artiodactyla > Bovidae > Oreotragus > Oreotragus oreotragus. The sequence goes on from SJYX01018451.1 coordinate 20,267, forward strand.
TTACCAGTTCAGTGCCCGGAAACTGCAAATCCGTGTTTCAATGCCTGCTCCCTCCTTTCACTCCAAGAGCTCTCGCTTTCACTGCGAGAGTAATGCACAGCTTTCTCAGCAGAGGGCGCGGGAGAGACACTACGGGAGGCGGGCTCTCCTGCTGGCTCCTTGGGGTTAGCGGTGTGTGCGTGAAGAGTGGCGCTCTGCTCCTGCACACGCCCTGACTCTGGGTCCCTAGGCCACCCCTCGGCCTGACCTTGTGAAGTGATCGCTTTGCAACCCTATCTCCAGAGACACAGCAGGCTCCGGGCCTCCTGCAGGCATTAGCTCCTGGAGCTGTGGCTCATCTCTGCCTGCCCACATCCAGGGAGTCACTCTGCCTGCACCGTGTGGGTCCCGTGGCCGCAGACACCCATAGCCAAGTTGAGCAGAGAACTTCGCCATCACCGTGGTCTGCAAGCACAGCTCCTCCGGCAGATCTGAACCCCGACTTGGAGAGGGGACTTCCCTTCAAAGTTTGCCCCTCCCTGGGTATGCCCTCAGTCCTAGGAGACCATGTTAAGTTTTCTCATATCTGACGGTTACCCCTCTATCTTAGTTTAACGATTCTTCCTATTAACCTCCTCTGTTTAGACCACTGAGTGTGTGGGTTCTGTCTACTAACGCTTGCAGCATCTGGCAGGGGACGATGATTGCCCCCTGCCTCCTTCCTGTCTCTGGTTCTGCCCAGGCTGCCCAGGTATTGGGAGAGCCCCACAGAGCTCCCAGCCTCTCTCTCTCTAGACACCGTGCCTGGAAAGGCTGCCATACCAAGGCAAAAGGACTTTCTTCCAACCCTGAGGCATTCCACGGGTCCAAGAGACAGCTGCCCTCCCAGAGCAGCTTCATGAGGGTGGGGTGGGGGTGTCCCGTGCCTGCTCTAACACCTCGGATGACAGATCAGTAAGCTGTTTGGGAAGCTTCACATTCAACTCCCTGTGACTCAACTGCCCCAGACACACTCTCTTACCATCACAAAGGTCCTCCAGGAGCCGCTCAGCCGCCAGGGACAGGAGGGACCAGATTTCCTCCTCAGAGAGGGCTTCACCCCGGACCTGGAGGGCACTGGCCAGAGTCACAGAGGCCAGGCTCATACCTGCAAAGACACACGTGTGGCCGAGCCCTTGCATAGTTCAGGAGCATGTGTGGCCATGCCGGCCCGTGCCCAGCCCAGCCCCTCCGCAGAGCAGCCCCATGTTTTGCCACGTGTCCCCAGGGCTGGGCGCAGGGCCAGGCACACGGGAGAAGCTAAAGAGATGTTCACTGGGAGACTCGCTGAATGAGCGCATCAGTAAATAAATAAACTCCCAATTAAGGGTTACGTCAATAAATGAACGAACGAACGAACCATGAGAATGGCTCCCTGGGAGCTGGGCATGCGCTGTCTCAGAGAGCTCCCTGCTGGGGAGTGTCTCTCGCCTGCTCCCCTCTCTGTCTGGGAAAGTGGGTTAACAACCTTTTTTGCCTCCAGTACGTGATTCATGTCAGTTCCTCACTGGCTGCCACATGCAGAGTTGAATTTGGCTCCAGCAGCAGCTCTGTCTCTAACGATCACTAGCACCTGCCCGAAGAGCGAGAATCACTAGAAAGAATATAAGCCCTGTGTTTTGAAAGGTGCAGACTCACAGGAAAGCATGGAGCTGACTTGCTGGAGGAGGAGGTAAGGAAGGAGGGTCTCCTCTTCCCTGTCTCCTTAAGTATACTCCTTTAAAGCTGACATTTAAATGTCTGTCCCCCTGATGAAGCTGCTACCCACTAATCTCCAACATGGAGAGCCCCAGGTGCGGGGGCACTGGGAAGAGGCCAGGCAGGCTTTCCCTAATCCGTTTACGCCACTGATCTCTTCCACAGCTGAGCTCGGAGGGCGGATGTGCAGAGTTGGGGGTGGGGTGGGGAGCACATTATGGCCTGCCATCCCTCTGTCCAACATGCTAATCCAAGCTCTCCACTTGCCAGCTGCTCAGCTCTCTACATATGCCTCTAAGACCAGCCTCCTGCAGCCTCAGGAAGAGAGACGGCTTCCCAGAAGAAAGAGTCTGGCTCGTCCATCTATCTATCCCCTGGGGCGAGAAGGGCACTGCAGTGGGACCTAGACGCTTTCTGTATGTGATGTTATTTATCACAGGGAATCTGTGAAGAGGAACTGTTGACCCCATTTACAGGCAGGAAAACAATCCGAGGAAACCCAAGAAAAAAATGATGGAATCAAAGCTGAAATCCAGGCCTTCTCTTGTCTTTCTTTTCTTTTTTCTTCCTCAGACTTCTTTCACACTTTTCTTAGGAAACTCATGGACCAGGCACTCACTGTACCACATTTTTCTAAATCTTTATAACCACAATGAAAGGCTGCTTAGTAAAGGAAAACCAGGGACAAGATATTGATTCTCAAATAGGAAACGTGACCTCTGAATATCAAAATCAAATATCTCACACAAATATCAAGTATGGTTTTTTCAAGTTATTTTATGACTAGAAGAAAATGGCATTAAATGTATAGAAAGGCTGCAGTAATTAGTTAATACTATCTTTTCAATATAGTAATTGAATGGAGGAAGGGCAGACTTTTCAACAAATAGTACTGGATCCATCATGAAAAAAAACTCACACATTATACAAAAATTAACTCTAAGTGGATTATAGATTAATGTAGAACATCAAACTGTATGTTTTTAGAAAAAATACAGATAATATTTGGATCTAGGACTAGGCAATGGGTTCTTAGACTTGATGCCAAAATCACAAGCCATAAAAGAAAAAATTGATAAATTGGATCTCATCAAAATTCAAAACTTTTGCTCTCAGAATGGTGCTGTTAAGAGAATGAAAAGACAAGCGAAAGACTGGGTGGAAATATTTGAAATATGTGTGAGGTGAATGTTGCCATGTCCGCTTCTTCAGTAGGTATATCCTGTGGCAAAACTCTAAAATCACCTTTTGAATAGCCGCAATTGAGCAGAAGAACAATATTTTGCCCATCACAGGTTTTTGTTCAGGGTTTTAAAATAAGGAAACTGAAAGTGGAGACTTAGTGATTATTGCACATTATGTAGACAACACTTCCCAACACAAGTGAATAGGAGGAGCTAAATATATAGCTGTGTATATCCACATTTTCAGTTTACCACGAACCCAGCAGAGACAGGTGAAAAATGCACACACTGTGTAAAAGAGGCCTGGCTGTCCAAGGGTTGAGAATCTGCCTTCCAGCGCAGGGGCTGTGGGTTCAGTCCCCAGCCAGGTAACTATGATCCCATAGAGGCCTGTGTGCCATAACAAAGACCCAGTGCAGCCAAAATAAAAGTAAATACATCAAAAAAAATCAGCCGGGGCTAGGATAGTGCCTAGCACAAATAGGCACTATATACATAAGTGTTAACTTTTAGGATTATTACTGGGCAGCACCAACCCAATATTCATAGGGAGTTAATACACTGTATGGAAATATTATAAAAGTTATCATAGTTATAGGTGTCCTTAGATCCTAAAAATTCTATATCAAACAAACCAACACACTGAAGTTTTCTTGTCCCAATAGCCAGCCAAGAGGGTTTAGGCATCGTTGAATGAGATTTCTGCTCCTGTTTTAATTTTGGAGCTTCCCTAATAGCTCAGTTGGTAAAGAATCCACTTGCAGTGCAGGAGACCCCGGTTCGACTCCTGGGTCAGGAAGACCCACTGGAGAAGGGATGGGCTACCCACTCCGGTATTCTTGGACTTCCCTGGTGGCTCAGCTGCTAAAGGATCTACCTGCAATGAGGGAGACCTGGGTTAGCTCCCTGGGTTGGGAAGATCCGCTGGAGAAGGGAAAGGCTGCCCACTCCAGTGCTCTGGCCTGGAGAATTCCATGGATAGAAATGTGTTTACCATCCTGTCTGAAAGCAAATTTGTTCCCATGGTAGATTTGCCCTAAAAATGCATATATTGTGTCTCCCACAGAAGGAACACAGCACCAGCTACAGTCTTACAAAGGGATTAAACCTGAGTCAGATCAGGTCTCTGCATCTGACTGCCGCCTTATGACCTTTAGAGGGTAGAGAATATACGGAGCTGCACAGAAAGCCCGTCATCACAAAATCCATACTTAGGAAGCTCTGTCCGTCAAACTGTCTGAGTTCTTCAGTAAATAGATTATGTAAAAAAGAAGGAAAAAAAGAAGGGAGCGAGGAAGGGAGGAAAAGAAAGAAGAAAATGAGGTAATGGAACGGCAAAGTTAAAAACCTCCAGAATCCCTCTCCTCCATAAAAGCAGTGAAGAAACAAGCAGCCTCGTAGACACCGTGAAGGTCAAAGCATAGTTGTAAGCTCTTTCCAAGCCCCATCATCGGAGAATCATCATTATCTGCCTCGTCTGGCCATTCTTTGGAAAGCCCCTCTCCCGACGTTTGCTTTTACCTGACCCAGTTCAGAGTTTGCCCCCTGCAAGCAGACTTTTCCCAGGGGACATCTCTCAGAAACAGTCGACAGCAATGGTTTACCGTTACACCTGCTGGAGGTAGCAATAACAGTTGGGCAAACAGCAAGCTAATTTTAAAAACATCTTGAAGAAACTGGGAGGCCTTCTCTGACATTTCAATGGCTAAGCATCCATGCTTTCACCATACGGGGTGTGGGTTCCATCCCTGATCAGGGAACTAAGATCCTACATGCTACAATGCCACAAAAACAACAACAACAACAACAACTCTAAAACTGGAAAATGAGGTGACCTTATTTATCTTTGAAAAGCTGCAAAGTGTCCTTAGAGGCTAAAGGTCACGTGTAGATAGGGTTGTGTACATGGCCAAGGTTGTAAGACAAAAAAAGGCCCTGTTGAACACTCACTTCTGGCTGACCATGAGAGCCTGAGCGAGTCTAAAGTGACAGCTAAGGCAGAGTGTCTACTGTCTGACCGAGTGTTGAAGGCACGTTCTCACATCAAACAAAGCCCTTCAGTGAAGACTGGGAGAATTGTTGGTTACGAGCCCTTAGAGAAACCCTTGTCCAGTGCTTAGGTACCCTCTAAATTAACTGAGTGGAAACTTCAGTGGCCACACAGAACAGAGACTTACAAAATTGATTCAGGAAAGTAACTAAACTAAACAGCAAGTGGGCTATGGGCCAGTCATCGTCAGCCTTTCGCCAGCATGCTGTGATGCCTCTGGGCTTCTCTCCAAGCTTTTCTAAACGGTCTGGTGGGCGAGTCGATGCTACTGCTGTACCATGGGCTAAAAAGGGGACTGTTAACTGTAAAAAGGACGGAGGGAGCCAGCCATACAGATTAGCCTAGTCCCCCTGTCAGGGAGGATGCTCGGAGAAAGTGTCTGGCCAATGGGCATGCCCTTGGTGGGGCGCTTCATGGCTGCACCCTCATCTCGCAAGCAGCTTGCTAAATCTCACCTCCACTCCTGAGTCCTCTGTATCAACTCCATTCTCTGAAGACTTCTGTGGTCATGTAATAACCTGAAAGTCTCTTTCTCCACCTGAAACCCCGTTGCTCGTTCAGAAGTTTCCCAGGGTTCCCTCCTGCCACCTTCCAGCAGCCTCACACTGGGTCTAGCGTGGCACAGAAGCGCCATCCGTGGCTTTGCTCTTTAATGCTTCTCCTGCCCTCTCACATGGGCCATGGGTGGCGGCAGCCCTGAGCTTCATCTGTGATGTTGTTCCCACACCCTTGCCTCAGGCATCCCTTTACTTAACAAATATTTATATATCGTAAGCCCTGGTGACAAATAGACTAGTAGGTCCGATAGAACATCTTACCTTCGTGAGGCTTATATCCTAGGGAGGACGGGGGGAAGCGGGGAGCAGACAATGAATAGGTAAACAGATCAAATTACTTCACAGAGAGAAGGCTAGACAGAACAAATAGATAAGGGGATGCTCCACAGCCTGACTTTGGTGTGGGGACATCTGTTGTTCAGTCACTAAGTGGGGTCAGACCTTTTGTGACCCCGTAGACTGCAGCACTCCAGGCTTCCCTGTCCTTCACCATCTCTCTGAACTTGCTCACACTCATGTCCATCGGATCAGTGATGCCATCCAACCATCTCATCCTCTGTCGTCCACTTCTCCTCCTGTCTTCAATCTTTCCCAGCATCAGGGTCTTTTCCAGTGAGTCAGCTCTTAGCATCAGGAGGCCAAAGTATTGGAGCTTCAGCTTTAGCATCAGTCCTTCCAATGAATATTCAGGGCTGATTTCCTTTAGGATGGACTCGTTTGATCTCCTTGCTGTCCAAGGCACTCTCAAGAGTCTTTTCCAACACCACAGTTCAAAATTATCGAAATGCAACCCAGGCTGCTGAGAATGGAGCGGAGCTGAGGAAGTGACCGTGTCTGGGGACTAGAATCTAACACCTTGCCTTCTTGAAGCCCTCACCAGGTCTGTAGGCACAGATGGCTTTTCTCAAGGGCAAGGCTCACATCTGCCCCCCACCCCCTC
>SJYX01018451.1:38634-136157 GCA_006410675.1 Oreotragus oreotragus
CTCCAGTGTTCTTGCCTGGAGAATCCCAGGGACGGGGGAGCCTGGTGGGCTGAAGTCCATGGGGTCGCTAAGAGTCGGACACGACTGAGCAACTTCACTTTCACTTTTCATTTCCATGCACTGGAGAAGGAAATGGCAACCCGCTCCAGTGTTCTTGCCTGGAGAATCCCAGGGACGGGGGAGCCTGGTGGGCTGCCGTCTACGGGGTCATACAGAGTCGGACACGACTGAAGTGACTTAGCAGCAGCAGAATGACACAGATGAGACTGAGGAGGTAAACAGGGGCCACATCATAGAGGAGCGTGCAGGCCATGGCAAGGCCCTCGGAACTTTTCCAGATAAAATGGTAAATTAAGGAGGGGTACGTCTGTCAGAGATCATCCAGGATAACAAAACACTAGGTTTTTCAAAAGGAAAAAAGTTAATACGAAAAATTGACTGTATAAGTAATTGAAGAGCTAGGAAGTCCAGAGGGTGGTTAGGAAAACGTCCAGCACAGATAGTTGCAAATGTGACCATCATAATAGAATTCATAGTTTTGAAAGATCACAGTAGCTGCGGGGTATGTGGTACAATTGGGAGCTCCAGCATTTTCTAGTGTTCAGTTCCAGAAGAGAATGGAAGGAGAAGAGAGGAGGACTGTTTGAAGAAATAAATGAATTGCTGAAGGTTGTCCAGAGTTTAAGAAATATGAGTCCTTAGACACAAATGGATAAATCAAAATAAAATCACACCTAGACACATTGCAGCAACACTATAGAACATCAAAGGCAAAGTCTCTGTGTTATCAGATATAAAGATAGATCATTTATAAAGCAATTATACTCGCCCTAGAAATTATCTTAACAGTAGCACATAAAGCTAAAAAAAAAAAAAAACAAAACTCTAGGGTACTCATCTCAAAAATAGAAATCCAATCAATAGTTTTCAAATAGCAGAAGATTATAAAAAAATATAAAAAAGTTTATCAATCCAACAGAAAGCAGAAAAAGGAAAAAACAGGATAAATAATGATAAATAAATAAAACACAAAATAGGGGCAAATACATCAATAATATATCAGAAATCAATATATGTAAAAAGATTAAATATACCTACTAAAAGGCTGATACATTTACTCTGTTTAGCAAAAAAACACCATTAAAGAGTAAGATGATAATTCAGAGAGGGAGATGATATCTAGAATACATATATTTAAAAAAAGGAATTTTATTCAGAATGTATTTTCAAAACTATCACAATCAGTTTTTTAAAAAAACAGACCAAATAGAAAAAATTGGTCAAAACTTGAGCAAGCAGATCACAAAAGAGGATACACAAAAATGGCCAATAAACATATTAAAAAATGCTCAACTTTATCAGTCATCTGAGAATTACAATTAGAATCACAGTGAGATACCACTATACAAGTGTCAGAAAAATTAAATGAAAGAGACATAAAGTACCAAGGGTTGATGAAGATACAGAATAACTAGGACTCTCATATCTCACTGGCAGAGATATAAATTAGTGCTGAGTGCTCAGCTGCTAAGTTGTGTCTGACTCTTTACAACCCCATGGACTGTAGCCCTCGGGCTAGGCTCTGCTGTCCATGGGGTTTCCCAGGCAAGAATACTGGAGTGGGTTGCCGTTTCTTTCTCCAGGGGATCTTCCCAATTCAGGGACTTAACCCACATCTCCTGTACTGGCAGGCAGGTTTTTTACCACTGAGCCACCAGGGAAGCCCCATAAATTAGTACAACAATTTAAAAAACTATCGGCAGTGTCCACAAAAGCTAAATATATCCGTGAAGTCAAATTTCTACTCTTCACATATACATGCATGTTCGAAAGGCATGCAGTGAATGGACATAGCAACACTATTCATAGTACCACCAAACTGGAAACTACTCGAATGCCTATAAGCAGTAGGATGGATAACTCTTAGTGTATACGCCACATAACAAAATACTCAACAGCAAAGAGACTAACACACTACAACTAAATGTACCTATAAATAGAACGGTGAGCAAAATAAGCCACGCGCTGCTGCTGCTGCTGCTGCTAAGTCACTTCAGTCGTGTCCGACTCTGTGCGACCCCGTAGACGGCAGCCCGCCAGGCTCCCCCGTCCCTGGGATTCTCCAGGCAAGAACACTGGAGTGGGGTGCCGTTTCCTCCTCCAATGCATGAGAGTGAAAAGTGAAAGTGAAGTCGCTCAGTCGTGTCCGACTCTTAGCGACCCCATGGACCGCAGCCCACCAGGCTCCTCCATCCATGGGATTTTCCAGGCAAGCCATGCACAAGAGTACATTATCTGAGTCAATCTATAGTTATTTTACAAGAAGGGTAAGGGGAGGTCAGTTATCAGTTAGAGTGGTGGAGACTTTCCTGAAAACTAAATTCCCAGAAACCAGCCAAGGGCTAAACTTGTAAGCAGGCTTTCCAAAGACTAGCAATCAGTCACGCTTGACCATGCACAAGAGTACATTATCTGAGTCAATCTATAGTTATTTTACAAGAAGGGTAAGGGGAGGTCAGTTATCAGTTAGAGTGGTGGAGACTTTCCTGAAAACTAAATTCCCAGAAACCAGCCAAGGGCTAAACTTGTAAGCAGGCTTTCCAAAGACTAGCAATCAGTCACGCTTGTTGTCTTTTGTGTACAGAAGGCTAATTTGGCTAATGCACAATGAAGGAGAGGTAGAATGGAACAAGATGAGGTTGAGGAGATAAGCAGAGGTCATGTCCTAGAGGAATGCTCAGGCCATGGAAAGGCATTTGGAGTTTTTCCAAATAAAATGGTAAATTAATGAAGACTACATCTGTCAGAGTTCACTCAGGATAACAGAAAACCATGAGAGGTCAGGATAGAGGTTACCTGGGATAGGGATAATGTTGGAAGAGGCACAAGTAAGGTTCTGGTAACACCCCATTTATTGATCTGGGTGCTGGACTCAAGTATGTTCAGCTTGTGAAAATTCATCAAGATGAGCACTTATGATTTTTGTACTTTATATATCTTTAATATCAAAAAGAAGCTTTTCTAAAAACTGAGTTTATCACATTAGAAGAAAAAGGAAACTGCTAAAATTGTTTGAAGGAAGCTATCTAAAGTAGAAAAGTGGAAAAGAATTAAGTATAGTACTTCTATGGAACCACCAACCAGAGTAAAGCTATTAATAGCATAGCAATATTAATAAAGGACAGAACTCAAATTTTTGTCAAACTTATGACCAAGAAAATCCTTAAAAAAATACCAATCATGAACTTAAATGTACCAAAAATATAACCAGAAAATCTAAAAAGAAAAAATTGACAGAATTGTGCAGAGAAATTTAGAAATTGACAGTCATAGGAAAAGATAATAACATTTTTCTTAGAAATTTGTTAAGATAAAATAATAAAAATATTGAAGATGGACAATAACATGAACATATTTCTACTAATAAATGCCAATCAACAAACACATCTCTATTATAAAAATAACATGATTGGTAAATTGGGGAAATAAAGTCAATATAATATGGAAATAAGATTGAAAAACACTTCACTAGTCTTTTTCCCAGAGATATTTCATACAACCGAGTAATAACAAACGACACTAAGTAAAAGAACTGAACTCAGCAAGCTGATAGGCTACGGAACTCCTATCCCCTCCCATTTCCTATACTTTGTCTTCACTCACTGTGCTCTTTCACTCTGCTTCAGCAGTATTCCGTCTCAGAGATTTCTCTGATCTTTGTGCAGCATTAGCCAAATGTTGAATGCCGAACATTAAGCATGCAACGTGGTTTGAAAGTGTCACAGAACCATGCTGTGACATATTTATTCTGGCAAGTGTAAGAGAAGACAAGTTCTAACAATAAAAAAAAAGCATGGAATTCTAAAGCATTTTTAAAAATTAAAGAACATAGCACATCCCTTGAGCTACTGAGTCAAGGGCACTAACGTTGTTGCACACAATTAGAGACAGTGTAACAATAAAAGAAAGTTGTCTAGCTGGAACAATTGATTATTTTTTGTTCAAAGAAAAATCTAAATGAAGATGAGAAGAATAATAAAGGCAATGGAGGGACCAAAGATCAAACGCAGATGTCATCAAGGGAAAACGCCACAATTAAAGAAAAATCCTTGGCAACATATAAAGACCTTTTCATTAAAGCTAAAACACTGCAGGTATCTTATCCTTTAAATTCACAGTGGCTGATTTAGCGGCTTCAAGCCTGGTACGTTCTCCACAATGCTAGGCTCCCTGGTGAAGCTGAAAGTGCAAATGAAGGAGCTGCAGAGACTTTTTACTCAGTGTTAAAGAATAGTTATATTATAAAACCCCTTTGAATAAGAGTGTGGTATTCACATATGAACAGACTAACAAAATATAAAATAAAGATAAACCAAGTTGAATAAGAAAAGTTACTCATTTCAATCAATGAGGAAAGATGCACTGACTAATGAACTGACTCAGTTCAGCCGCTCAGTCGTGTCCAACTCTCTGCAACCCCCTGCACCGCAGCACGCCAGGCCTCCCTGTCCATCACCAATGCCTGGAGTCCACCCAGACCCATGTCCATTGAGTTGGTGATGCCATCCAGCCATCTCATCCTCTGTTGTCCCCTTCTCTTCCTGCCCTCAATCTTTCCCAACATCAGGGTCTTTTCAAATGAGTCAGCTCTTCGGATCAGGTGGCCAAAATATTGGAGTTTCAGCTTCAGCCTCAGTCCTTCCAGTGAACACCCAGGACTGATTTCCTTTAGGATGGACTGGTTGGATCTCCTTGCAGTCCAAGGGACTCTCAAGAGTCTTCTCCAACACCACAGTTCAAAAGCGTCAATTCTTCAATGCTCAGCTTTCTTTATAGCCCAGTGAGCTGACTATTCAGTGGCTAATTAATAATATTAGGACAATAGTTGTTCATTTGGTAAAGATAAATTCAGATTCCTAATTCATATCACACACAATATTTAAAATTAATTAAAGTACTAAATATTATATATCTATATAGGAAAGAGAAAGAAAAGAGGGGAAGAAAGGGGGAGATTTAGGATCTAATAATACTGAATTTATAAATGAAATGGTGAAAATCTTCTTTCTTAAACAAGATAAAAAATTCAAAATCCATGAAAGACGAGTGATATATTGGACTACAGTTTTTTAAAAATGAAAGTTTGGTATGGCATTTACATGAATTAAGTCCTAGAATATGCAACAGGCAGTCTTCCAGTTTCTGCTCCAGCATGTGACGAGCTTGGAAGTCATCACTCCCATTCTCACAATAAGGAAAAAAAGTAGCTGGAATCAGTACCAGGAAAGAAAACAGGCTATAATTGACAAGCTGCACAGGCCTAGGGTAGACTAGCTAATTTGACAATTGAAAATTCTGCAGAGCCCCATCTTAGAGGAACCCCACATTTTGTGAGTTTTGTCTCCAGGAGTCCCACCAGATTCTCGTGGGGAGTATGAGAAAATCCTCTTATGCCTTCCAGCAGGAGAAGGAAAAACATAACCATTTAAAAAGAAGCCAAAAGCATTCTGATCTCCTCCTTAAGGAAAACTACTTTACCAGAGTCTAACCAAGATAAGGGAAGGGAAATACCCAAATCCAGTGCCTCCAGCCTGCCTGTCCCACCATAGGGGAGAAGGAAGCTAAGAAGAATGTGTCAAGGTTACAGCCCAATGAAGCAACAAAGTTACTGAGAGGCTGAGACCTAACCATGGGATTATACAACGTGACGTGTCTTCTGCATTTCACCACCCGGGGCTTCCCAGCTGGAACTAGGGGTCAAGAGTTTGCCTGCCAATGCGGGAGGCACAGGGATGTGGGTTCCATCCCTGGGTCAAGAGATCCCCTGGAGTAGGAAGTGGCAACCCGCTCCAGTATACTTGCTTGCAAAATTCCATGGACAGAGGAGCCTGGCGGGCTGCAGTCTATGGGGTCACAAAGAGTCAGATAGGACTGAGCCGCTACTGCTGCCACACTTCACCCCATCAACAGGGCTCCTATACAAAAGCAGAAGGTGACGGCGAAAGGCTTGTACTCAGGAAGTCATTGTTAGAGAAACCTGGAGACAACTGGGGGGAACAAAAGCAGAGATACTAGAAGCTGAAGCCGTAGACACCCATGGCTACACCTAAGAGTAAACACAACGTGAATCCTGGCCAGACTAACGTAAGGGCTCACACCAACGGCCCAAGTAGCTCAGTTCCTACTACTCAATGCATCATGTCTGGATTTCAACAAAAAATTGCAAGTCATAAATAAAAGCAAGAAAAAAATCAGTCTAAAGAAATAAAGCCGGTGATAGAACCAGGCTCAGGTGAGACGCAGCTCTTGAAATTACCATACCAGGAATTACATGCTGCTGCTGCTGCTGCTAAGTCATTTCAGTCGTGTCCGACCCTGTGTGACCCCATAGACGGCAGCCCACCAGGCTCCCCCGTCCCTGGGATTCTCCAGGCAAAAACACTGGAGTGGGTTGCCATTTCCTTCTCCAATGCGTGAAAGTGAAAAGTGAAAGTGAAGTTGCTCAGTCGTGTCCGACCCTCAGCGACCCTATTGACTGCAGCCTTCCAGGTTCCTCAGTCCATAGGATTTTCCAGGCAAGAGTACTGGAGTGGGGTGCCACTGCCTTCTCCTATACCAGGAATTACATAATATTATAATAAAAGAGTCAATATTCCAAGAAGACATGACCACCCTTAACATGTATGTACTTCACAAGGGAGCATTCAGAATGATATTAGAATGGCCAATATCCAGAAGGCTAACAGCACCAAATGCTGACAAAGATGTGGAGGAACAGAAATTCTCATTCATTGCTGACGGGAATGCAAAACGGTACAGCCACTTTGAAAGACAGTTTGGGGATTTCAAATAAAATGAAACATACTCTTACTATTTGACCCAGCAAGTATTTATCCAAAGGAGCTGAAAACTTACGTCAATATAAAAACCAGCACATGGATATTTATAATAGCTTAATTTATTATTGCTAAAACCTGGAAGCAACCAAGATGTCCTTCAGTAGGTGAGTAGATAAGTAAGCCATGGTACTTTCAGACACTGGAGTATTATTCAGGGCTAAGGAGAAGTGAGCTATCAAAGCATTAAAATACATGGAAGAAACAAACGCATATTGCTCAACTAAGTGGAAAAAAATCTGAAGAGGTTACATACAACGTCATTCCAATTATATGACATTCTGGAAAAGGCAAAAAATAGAGACAGTAAAACTATCAGTGGTTGCCAAGGATTGGGGAGGAGGGTGGGATGAATAGGTGGAAAAAGATGACATTTAGGGAGTGAAACTAGTCCGTATGACGTTATAATGGTGGATACATGTCATTTTACATCTGTTCAAGTCTATGGAACGTGTAACACCAAGTGACTCCTAAGGTATACTATGGACTTTGGGTGATGATAAGTCAGTGAATACTCATTGGTCGTTACAAATCTACCACTCTGGTGGGGAATGTTGATAATGGGGAAGCCTGTTCATGAGTGGCTTCCTTGGTGGCTCAGCTGGTAAAGAATCCATCTGCAATGCAGGACACCTGGGTTCTGTCCCTGTCACAAACTCTGCAAAATGAATACTTTGTCTTAAATATTATTTTGGGGGAAAAGATGCATCCTTCAGCCAAATCTGTCCATCCAGAATATACCATAACAGCCAGAGAGATTCCCGGGTGGTCCAGTGGTTGAGACTGTGCCGCCACTGCAGGGCCACGGGTTCCATCCCTGGTTTGGGAGCTAAGACCCTACATGCCGCGCAGCACGGCCAAAGATGCCTAAAAAATAACAGTTGGAAAAGACACAGTCCTTAACTCTTGAGAGTCCCTCGGACTGCAAGGAGATCAAAGCAGTCAATCTTAAAGCAAATCAACCCTGAATATTCACTGGAAGGACTGATGCTGCAGCTGAGGCTCCAGTACTTGGCCACCTGATGCGAAGAGATAACTCACTGGAATAGATCTTGATGCTAAGCAAGACTGAGGACAGGAAGAGAAGAGGGCGACAGAGGATGCGATGGTTGGATAGCATCATTGACTCAGCTCAGTTCAGTTCAGTTCAGTCGCTCAGTCGTGTCCGACTCTTTGCGACCCCATGAATCGCAGCACGCCAGGCCTCCCTGTCCATCACCAAATCCCGGAGTTCACTCAGACTCACATCCATCGAGTTCATGATGCCATCCAGCCATCTCATCCTCGGTCGTCCCCTTCTCCTCCCACCCCCAATCCCTCCCAGCATCAGAGTCTTTTCCAATGAGTCAACTCTTCGCATGAGGTGGCCAAAGTACTGGAGTTTCAGCTTTAGCATCATTTCTTCCAAAGAAATCCCAGGGTTGATCTCCTTCAGAATGGACTGGTTGGATCTCCTTGCATCATTGACTCAATGGACGTGAATTTGAGCAAACTCAGGGAAATAGTGAAGGACAGGGGAGCCTGGGATGCTTCTGTCTATGGAGTCGGAAAGAGTCGGACAAAACTTAGCGACTGAAAAACAACTTATGGAAGTTCAAGTTCTGATGGCTTGGTCTCAAAATCTTCCCCTTGAATGACACCAACCCACTACGAATGGGTACTTTTCCAACATTCTATAGATCTCCTTTCTGCTTCCTTTCACTATCTATTCACTTTTCTTCACTACCTACTCTATTTCCAATAATGTTAGGCTATTATAACCATTAAAACTCAAGGAAATATAAGCAGAAGTTCTACAACCAAGGCAAAAATAATAATAATAATAATAAGGGTAATTAACAATACAGCTGCCTGTGACCAAGAATAAAATGAAAACCAAGTCTGGGGAAGGAGAGTTAGCCAGTCTCAGGAAGAAGAGTTCTGGGAGAAGAGCAACCAAAAACACTAACTTCAGGGCCAAAAAAACTCAGAAGGAAAACAGGATTAGCAAGTCATAGCGGCTGAGGGGGCAGGTTCTCAAGTCAGAGCTGGACTGACCGTTGTCTACCTGGGGCAGTTCATTTTCTCTGTGCGTGCGTGCATGCTGAGTCACTTCAGTCATGTCTGCCTCTTTGTGACCCTGTGGACTGTGACCTCCAGGCTCCTCTGTCCATGGGATTCTCTAGGCAATAACACTGGAGGAGTTTGCCATGCTCTCCTCCAGGGGATCTTCCTGACCCACATCTCTTACGCTTCCTTCACTGGCAGGTGGGTTCTTCACCACTGATGCCACCTGGGAAGCTGTGTGATATTGGTTATTGTGTCTGACACAGTATCGCCTCGAGAAATGGTAGCTATTTATATTATTAATGGTGAGTAAACACTGATGGCAAGGGATAAAGTAGGGACACACCCACAAAACTAACACTTGAGAACAGACGTAGCTCTATCAGTGGGGCTACAGGTGCCACTGGCCTCAGCTGTACACCCCATTCCTTGCAGCTCAAAGCATGGTCTCTCAGATTAACAATATTGGCATCAACAGGGAGCTTGTTATAAATAGACTCAGGCCCTCCTCTAGTCTCCTGAGTCAGAATCTGCATTTTAACAAAATCACCAAAGATCACCAGGTGGGTCACAGCACATTACAAGCTATGGAGACCTGCTTGTTCCATTAGCTTGTCTGGAAGAACCAGTGACAAGCAGGCAATGGCTGCAGTCAACTAAAATGTGGAGGAATAATTGCTGGGTTAAGTAAGAGAGACCCCCAACGAGGGCTTGTCAGTGTTCTGGATGACTTGGGTAACTACTCTCTCAAATCAAAGAGAAGGAATTTGGTGAAGGACTTATCGGAGGATAAGCTGAGCCATAAACCAGGACCAGATGCTCCACGTCAATTAGGCTTCTGAACACAACAGCTGTGGGTAAAAGAGACTTGCAAGAAAGGATAATGGGGGGCGGAGGGAGTGACCACCAGGTCCGGAGACCAGGGGGGTTGAGAAGGGGAAAAGTGGCCCGCAGGGCTGCTTCCATGCATACTCCCATACAGGCTGTGTGCCCTGCCCACTCTTCCTGGCCCACCAGCAGCATTTCTCGGGTCAGCAGGCCCTTCTAAGCCGGCCCTCTCCTTCCTCCATAACCTTAACTTCAGTGAGCAAGACTGACAGAGAGGCAGCATGAGTGATGGACGGTCCAAGAGTCTTTCCAGGGAGGTTTACATTGCTTTCCAGGTACTTTTAGGCTAAAAACAAGAGTAGCATTAATTCATTTTATAGCAGGGCCAAGTGAACATTCCATTAAAAAATAAAAGGATTAATGCACAACACTTGGCCAAATAAACTCCACTGAATGATGATGAGCCAGATCTGGGGGTTTGGATGCAAGGAATTCAAAGAATAGGATCCCACCAGGGGAGTGATCACCGTGTCTCTAGGCATCTGAAGAAGTCCAGTGACATTTCTTGAAGCTGCAAACATTCCCCATCCTTCTCTGTTCTATATGTAATTCATAGTCCTCTTTCCATATTGGTCTTTCCAAAGAGTTCAGCCTTGACTTGCACCCCTGAATCCATTCCTGTATTTCCTATTTTGATGAGTGTTGTATTTGCCCTAGAGAGAAGCAGGTATTCTTCTCAATTCCTGTCTTTGTCTCTCCTTCTATCCCTACTAATCATATTTCCCTCCCCATGGATAGTGCCTCTTTAAAACTTCCTTTAATAATTTTTTTAAATTCTCTTTTAAGATTTTGTTTTATGTAGATCTTTTTAAAAGTCTTCATTGAATTTGTTAAAATATTGCTTCTGTTTTATGTTTTGTTTTTTTGGCAGAGAGGCGTGTGGGATCTTAGCTTCCAGTTCAGTTCAGTCATTCAGTCATGTCTGACTCTTTGCAATCCCATGGACTGCAGCATGCCAGGCTCCCCTGTCCATCACCAACTCCTGAAGTTAACTCAAACTCATGTCCATCGCATCAGTCCAACCATCTCATCCTCTGTTGTCCCCATCTNCAGGGAGGCGTGTGGGATCTTAGCTTCCAGTTCAGTTCAGTCATTCAGTCATGTCTGACTCTTTGCAATCCCATGGACTGCCGCATGCCAGGCTCCCCTGTCCATCACCAACTCCCGAAGTTAACTCAAACTCATGTCCATCGCATCAGTCCAACCATCTCATCCTCTGTTGTCCCCATCGCCTCCTGCTTTCAATCTTTCCCAGTATCAGGATCTTTTCCAATGAGTCGGTTCTTCGCATCAGGTGGCCAAATTATTGGGGCTTCAGCTTTAGCATCAGTCTTTCCAATGAATATTCATGACTCATTTCCTTTAGCTTCCAGACCAGGAAGCAAACCTGCATCCCCTACATTGAAAGGCATACTCTCAACCACTGGACCAGCTGGCAAGTTCCTCTTTAAAACTTTCTTGGATCCTGTGATGTGCTGAAGAATGTTCCTACTGACTAGTGAGAGCCAGCTATTAAATCTCTAGAAATTTTGCAAGCTGGTTGTTAAACATAGCTATTACAAAAAATTAAGTTATAGGAACTTCCAATTAAATAAATTATATTAATAATATGCTCAAACCCACCATTTCCTAATTATTTTGCTATATACTATACTGCAGTCTCTGCTCTTGAGCTTATTTAAATCACCTCCACGTATATGATAGAAATTACACACAATGGCATACTAGTACATATCTCTTCCAACTTTCTGTCCAGAGATAGAACATTGGAAACTTAGAACTGGCCGCAGTGCGGGTATTTACACCAAAGAAATTAACAAAGGCTGCAAATCAGAACTTGGTTTGCTGTTTTGTTGATTGTCTACACTGTTGACAAAAATAAAATTCCAGTGAACAATGAATGTTGCCCACCACTGCAGCCACCCCGACAATGGGCCCCACAGAGGGGAATTCAAGATAGAGAAAAACAGGCTACTGACTTGATAGAGCGGGTATTTACACCAAAGAAATTAACAAAGGCTGCAAATCAGAACTTGGTTTGCTGTTTTGTTGATTGTCTACACTGTTGACAAAAATAAAATTCCAGTGAACAATGAATGTTGCCCACCACTGCAGCCACCCCGACAATGGGCCCCACAGAGGGGAATTCAAGATAGAGAAAAACAGGCTACTGACTTGATAGTTAAGATGCAAATCAAAGGAGTAATTTCAAGAAGCCCAGAATCTTCCATCTTCACATACATAGAAAGGCACTAAAATCATTAACTTGCGATGTCTGATTTTTGTGTTTAGCAGTTATCTTTCGATGCTCAAT
This sequence comes from Oreotragus oreotragus, assembly GCA_006410675.1. Lineage (NCBI taxonomy): Eukaryota > Metazoa > Chordata > Mammalia > Artiodactyla > Bovidae > Oreotragus > Oreotragus oreotragus. Next base: position 50,779 of record SJYX01018451.1, read on the forward strand.
TACGTGGGTATTTCTTTATTTTTCAGCAAAAACTCCTCTGTATCCTGGCTCCTCCCTTACCTCTTTGGAATGGTCCCCTAGAGCTATCTGAGAGGCTACCTTCCCAGGCGACCATCCTAAATAATGCCCTCAGATAAAACACAAGTCTCAGCTTTTAGGTTGTGCTTTTTTTTGGTCAGTCAACAAGACTTAAGAAAGTGATTAAAAAATTTAACAATGCATATTAAACCTAAAAGTATGTCATATCTGTAGCTATTATATTGAAAACAGGACAAAATTTGGGGAAATAGTCTTCCAGAATTCAAAACTGTTGTCCAGTTCAGCCCAAAAGTCCTTCATGTCATTGACAATGAACAGAAGCAACACATTCACCTTCATTGCTTAACTAACTTTCTTTTTACTTGTCCATGTAAACAAAAATATCAGTTAATGTTGAAACTACACACGTTGGTCAATTGCAAACATAGACTGACAAAGGATACAAGAGTTCAGCAAAAATCAATGAATACATTCCTTGTGTCATATGGCCAATTCCTTGGCCATAATGAATTAGCAGTAAAGAGTATTGTGTATTTTATCACTTGTAAATTGTGCAATATACATCCTTCACATCAATGATGTTTATAATGAATTTCTATATATATGTACATATATATATATATATGTGCATGATTGGTTTTCTCACAGTGTTAGCACCTGCTTGCAGGTTCTCAACATCCAGTTTCTTGTGTCCTTAGTTTAGGCTCAAAGTGAAAGTGAAAGTTGCTCAGTCGTGTCCATGAATTCTCCGGGCTAGAATACTGGAGTGGGTAACCTTCCCTTTCTCCAGGGGATCTTCCCACCCCAGGGATTGAACCCAGGTCTCCAGTATTGCAGGTGAATTCTTCACCAGCTGAGCCACAAGAGAAGCCGTCACTATTCCAGGGTCACTCTTGCCGTACCCATATCACTACCAGAATAATCTTTCTGATATTTGTATGCAGTCATGACATCCCCATCATTAAAATCACTGGCGACTCTGTAGGACCTTCTGAATGAAAGACAAGCTAGAGAAGGCCTTTCTTGATCTGCCCTGTTCCCTCTGCAGCCTTCTCTCTTATCAGATGCCCACACTCACACTTTACTCAAGTTATTCCAAACTGCTTGCTGTTTCCAGAACGTGCTTAACTTATTCCTGCCACTGGACTTTTACATCAGCTTCGGGCTTCCCAGGTGGCGTTAGTGATAAAGCACTTGCCTGCCAATGCAGGAGATGTAAGAGACGATGGTTTGATCCCTGCGTAGGGAGGATCCCATGGAAGAGGGCATGGCAACACACTCCAGTATTCTTGCCTGGAGAACCTTGTGGACAGAGGAGCCTGGCGGATGTAGTCCGTGGGGTCACACAGAGTTGGACACGACTGAAGCTACTTAGCATGCACGCACAGGCCTTTACATGAGCTCTCCTTTGCCTAAGATGCCTTTCCCCAGCTCCTGCCCTCCCATCTCTTGCTAGGCCTCACCTAGAATTCAATCAGCACTCAGTCAGCATCTCTTCCAGGAGTCCTAGCCTCTTCAGCACCTGCTCCCACCACAAGCTACTGTGCGGGTAACCTTGCTGGCTCCTCCACTCACCTGGAAGATCTTCCGAGCAGAGAGAGGTATTCCCGATACCCTAGAACCTAGCATGGCACCCAGGAGACACGAGTAAGTGCTTCTTAAATCGAGAAGGTCACAATTCAGCACCTGCTCCCACCACAAGCTACTGTGCGGGTAACCTTGCTGGCTCCTCCACTCACCTGGAAGATCTTCCGAGCAGAGAGAGGTATTCCCGATACCCTAGAACCTAGCATGGCACCCAGGAGACACGAGTAAGTGCTTCTTAAATCGAGAAGGTCACAGCTTAGTTTCAGCTAATAGCCTATAGCAAATTGTGGAATTTAGCCAGGAGATACTCATCTCTGATTTCAGCTGTTGCTTTAACAACAAAGTTTGTTTAAAGTGTCAAAAAACTCAAAACTGAGTGTTTTTCTTTCCTTTAAGCATGCATATTATATTAGATGAATTACTGACTTTTTTTCTTTTGTTCATTGTTTCCTGGACGTTACATAGACATGACTTGAGACTCTTTACCTTAAAGCACTGACCTTGTGTAAGGAATAATTGCAACACTCATTCCTAGATGATAGGGANTTTGTTTAAAGTGTCAAAAAACTCAAAACTGAGTGTTTTTCTTTCCTTTAAGCATGCATATTATATTAGATGAATTACTGACTTTTTTTCTTTTGTTCATTGTTTCCTGGACGTTACATAGACATGACTTGAGACTCTTTACCTTAAAGCACTGACCTTGTGTAAGGAATAATTGCAACACTCATTCCTAGATGATAGGGACAGTTATCATATATTGGGTTACTCTTATCCTCCAAGCACCCGCCTTCTATATATCATCTCAGGTATCTTCAGCATTGCAACAAAGTATGTACTATTATCACCAGTTAACAGGTAAGGAAACTGAGTCTCAGCAAAGTTAAAGCGTTTGTTTCAGTTTGAACAGGTGTTGAATAGCAAAGTGGTGATTCAAACAAAGGTTGGTCTGACTCTAAACTAAATTCTCTGTTGAGCCCACTCTTTGTTAGAAACAAATGTACCTTCACTTGCTTTTGAATGAGTCCATACCAGTAACCTGAAACAAATTATACTTCAAACAGTACTGCAAAGAGCCTTTAACACAAGGCCTAGCCCTGCTGAGCTCTCCTTATTCCCCATGGGTTTACCCTTCCCTTGATGCGGACTGATAGGAGAAAAGCAAATGACGTCAAGAAGTACCTGTGTCCCGTGTCAAAGGCTGCATCCGAAAAGTCTCCGTGACCGGGTCTAGGCCTTCATCGTGGACTCTCTCCAACAAGGAGCAGGGACGTTGTCTCTCCCCCAAGCTGCTTGTTGCCTGTGCTGCTGCCTCTGTCTACTCTTTGCTACTAAGCACTCGGTGGCCCAGCAAGTGAGTCAACAAGGGCCCTTCCCTTTCCGGCGGCTTGGTCTCTGCCCTGAGCCCCGTGCAGCCTCTGGCCTGTTAGCAGGCAAAGCCACCCCAGCAGTCTCTGTCCTCAAAGCCAGTGATCCAAGAGAGCCTCTAAGAGCTCAACTGGATTAGATGCCACTGAAGGCGATGGGATTGCGGCTCAGCGGGAGCTTTGACCATGATGTCACCTTATCTCCTGGTCCAATCAAAAAATGGAGCCCTGCCAAGAACCAGGGGCTGGCCAAGAACAGAGTCTTAGTGTCACTAACTCCACCATTCTCCATGCCGTTTGGACCTGCACCAAAAGAACAGGGAAACATGCAGGAACAATGAGAAATAACCTGGAGCTGCAGCTGGAAGGCAAGAGAAATGTGACTGTGATCATCAGATACACACACATCATAGAAACAGCACAGGACAGGAGGAGCTTGCGAGATGATGGGTATGGTTATGGCATGGAATGTGGTGATGTTTTCATGGGTGTACAAGGATCTCTATATGCTTCCAGTTGTATGTGTTAAATAGAGACTGCTCTTTGTATGTCAGTCAGCCCTCAATAAAATGTTTGTTTTTTTAAAGGAGGACTACAGTTGGAGAAAAGGAATTCTCACTCTCTCTGGCTGCTGCTGCTAAGTCGCTTCAGTCATGTCTGACTCTGTGCGACCCCAGAGACGGCAGCCCACCAGGCTCCCCCGTCCCTGGGGTTCTCCAGGCAAGAACACTGGAGTGGGTTGCCATTTCCTTCTCCAAAGCATGAGAGTGAAAAGTGAAAGTGACGTCGCTCAGTCGTGTCCAACCCTCAGCGACCCCATGGACTGCAGCCTTCCAGGCTCCTCCGTCCATGGGATTTTCCAGGCAAGAGTACTGGAGTGGGGTGCCATCGCCTTCTCCGCACTCTTTGGTACTTACGTTCAAAAAGGAGGCAGTACACAGAGGGGAGCAGCAAGGATTAGTGTAGCATCAGCTCTGTAAAGGTAAAGGTAAAAGAGTAGATTTGTCGGAGCCCTCCAAATAGACTAAAAAAAGGAAACCATGCATTTTACTTCATATTAAGACCAAAGCATATAAAAATGACATTAGATGAAACCCAGGGCTAGGTGAGGGCATGCCTGGTGAGCAGTCCCATATGCCAGGAGTGGGAATGCAGGTTAGTGCAACCTCTTAGTGGGGGCATTGAGTGATATTTATTAAAACTGTAAATGCACATGTCATTCATAAACACAGCTGCAAGGAACTGACCTCATGAATCATTCTGTAAAAGTTCACTCAAGCGTATAAAAAAGGATGCTCATCACAATGCTTTTTGTAATAGTGAAAAACTAAAAGCCACCAAAGTGTCAATCAACAGTGGCCAGCTAAATAAACTGCAGTTCATACACAGTGGAAAATCAACTAGACAGCAATGTCAAGGAGGCAGGTATGTCTACATGCACTGGCGTTTAAAACTTGCCAAGATCTTTGAAAAAACAAAAGGTGTGGAATGGGCCTGTATTATTCCTCTTATTGTAAATATGTACATAATATGTATAAATATAAAATATATTATTTATATATAGTGCTGTTTATGTTATGAGATGAGATGGCTGGGTGGCATCACCAACTCAATAGACATGAGTTTGAGCAAGCTTCAGGAGTTGTTGATGGACAGGGAAGCCTGGCATGCTGCAGTCCATGGGTTTGAAAAGAGTCGGACACAACTGAGCAACTGAGCTGGACTGATGTATGTTATATATATTATGTATTCATATATGTGTATCTACTCTAGAAGGCATCACTAGAAACTTATCAGTGGTTGCTCTGGGGTGTTTTGAGTTGTTATCATTTAGTCATTAGTTATTGCTTATTCAGGGGAGTTATTGTCCATTTCTGGGATTTTTTTCCCCTTGTGTTCTATTGCTCTAAAAAAACTAATAAATATTATATAATGTTTTACAAAATTTATCTTTTTCCTGCCAAGGCCACTCGTTTTCCACACTAGCTAGTAAAACATAGTACAACCATCTTGTGCTGCTTTCCCCAAATTTGTGTGTTTCCCAAATTTGTTTCCCCCAAATTCATCATTTGCAGCCACCTTGTGCTATTTCTCCCAAATCTGTCAACTCATCGGATTTAAATTAGAACTTGATGAAATGTAGATCTCCCAGTACCTCCCCAGATCTGCTGAACCCTAATCTCTAGGGGAGAGCCAAGGGTCATCTGTATTTTACTAGCCCTAGGCAATTTTTATTTAGTAATTTATTTGGGTCAACCACGTACAATTGAAGAAACTGAGGCTCAGAAAGAGAACCTGAACTGCTCCAGTCCTGTGGCTGGTTCGCAGTAGAGCAGACGGCAGCAGGGATCACGGAGGCCCAGGTATGGGCTAGTCTGCTTCAAGTCACCGCCGCATTCACCTTTTTTGGTACCAATGTTAGCACTCAGCAGTAATCCCCTTCTACAGTGATCTCTGTTAAGATTTCACTCATTCACAGTAGAGCAAGGAAAAATCCTAATTCAGTACTGAAATTTTTGAATTGGCATACCTAAGAAAATTCAGTTGTTTCACTTTTAAGAACCATGTTAATCCATATTTATCTACTGTTCTTGAGAGCAAGGTGTATAATCAAGTAGAATCCAACACTAAACCTGATTCCCAGTTGTGCTCTTTACCAAGGCTGTGTCCAAAGTTTAAATTAATTAAATATAAAATAATAAAGTGGCATTATTCTAAACAGAATCCAGAACCTCACATACAGTGCTACTGAGAATATGAAAATGGCATGGCCACCCAGAAAAACAGTTTGACAGTTTCTTTTTTAAAAAAATACTAAACATATCTTTGCCAGTAACTAAACTGTTAGGCATTTATCCTAGAGAAATTAAAACTTCTATCCACATAGAAACGTGCAAATAATTGTTTGTCAGCTTTATTTACAACAGTCAGAAACGGTTAACAACCGACATGTCCTACAGTACATGAACCGTTCAACAAACTGTTGAAGGCATTATGCGCATTGAGATTCATGTGGCTGGTTCACAGTCGAGCAGACGGCAGCAGGGAATCGCGGATGCCCAGGTATGGGCTGGTCTGCTTCAAGTCACCACCGCATTCACCTTTTTTGGTACCAATGTTAGCACTCAGCAATAATCCTCTTCTACAATTATCTTTGTTAAGATTTAACTCTTAACAAAAAATCCTTGAAAAATGCTTATGAATCTCAAAGGCATTATGCTGAGTGGGAAAAGCCAATTTCAAATAGTCACATGTAGTATGATTCTACATATACAACATTCTTGAAATGACAGAATTAGAGAGATGGAAGTCGAGTTCGTGGTGGCTAAAGGTTAGGGATAGGGTGAGTGGTTATAAAGGGGTGGCATGAGGGAGATCTTTGTCGTGATGGGATAGTTCTGCATCTTGCTTACAGTGGTGGTTCTGCAAAGGATCTGCAGCTCTGCCCGTCCCTGAACCCCTAGCTGGAGTCTGTCTCTGTAGCCTTGACTCACCCACCTGCCTCCAAAGGGTCCAGGAGGCATCTTGCTTGTTTCTCCAGCCACTTGTCTCAGCTCCTCCTTCCAAAACCTGAGTGTCTTTGAGATACATAACAAGATGCCTTGCCTCCCTTCCTGCCACCATCTATCCACTCCTAAGAAGTCCCCCACTCAGACTTAGACGAGAAGACCCACTCCACCCTTCCCTGAAGGCACCTCTCCCCAGTAAGTGAGAAGTCCATGGGCCAAGGGTTCATATGGATCAGCCCCTGAGATGAGGGGAAAAAGGAGTACGTGTCTCTTGGGTGAAAACCCAGGAGTTTCTGCCACAATGCTGCACCTCCAGCACCCAGATCAAGACTGTGTCTCATAACAGATGCTCACTGAATGCATACTCACTGGATGGATACTTGAAGTATTTGTGCCCTTAAAGACAAGGCGACAGACACGGTACCCAGACGGTTCTCACAGTGACACTGCAGAGAGACACTCTCCCTCGTTTACTTTCACTAGTCTCTCTTAGTTTCACTAGCCCTGTGAAGTCAATGCTTTTTTGCTGTTTTTCCAAATGATGATTAAGTCTCAGAAAGGCTAAATGAACTGGGTAAGGTCACCTAGCTGGGAAATAGATAAAGTGATCACATGCATGGAGAATTCCTAAAGTGGCAGAAACTGCATTCAAGAGCATGGGAATGACTGATGACGAGAGGTCCTGCAGAGGCGCAGGACCAGAAACCACTTGCTTTAACGAAAGTCAGCTGTGTGTCGAGGCTTTTTATCACATATACATCACGTACGATTCCATATGCACACACCTTAGGACATGAGGAGTGCTATCTCCATTTCACAGATTAGGAAGCTAAGGCTCTGAGAATTAAAATAATTTGCCCAAGGACACATAACTATAAACAATGAATTAGAATTTGAACCCCAAATAGACTTCAAAACCTGTGTACCTCCCACTGGAAGAACCAACAGAAGGGAAAGCCTTGGAGAGGTGGAGAGGTTGTTCTTTCTTTAGGGAAGAAGAGATGAGTAGATGAGATGAGTGGAGAGATGAGAGGAAGAAGAGATGAGATGAGAAAGGATGAATGAAAGAGCACAGAAATGTTGAGGCCAATGGGGAGAATTTGAAAAATCTCATGTCAGATGGCCTCAGTCCTTCCAGGAAAGCAGCTTGCATGTTCTTTCTTCGCACGGCAACGTATTCCAGATGTTGACAAAATGCCAGGAAGAGACAAATAACCCCTTGAGAGCCCGAGTGAAAAAGGAAATACCAGATCAGAAAAGGGGCCCATTCTGGTAGTTTCTCTGCACTCAGTAGGTGAGAAGCAGAAGCTCCTCTAGATTTGTTCATTAGGAAAGGGGCCAGGCACACTCTTCCCACCATTTCTTGCCTGAATATTTTCCTTGATAGATGAGACAGCTGTGACCCATAAATGGCGCACCCTAACATGGGGAGGAGGCCATAATGAAGAAAAGAGTAGGGGACATTGTCTGCAGTGTTTTTCTTTGCCCCTGTCAAGTTGCTAAAAAGAAAGACTTTCCAGGAGTAGTAACAAGGCAGTCCCTCATTCAACAAGACAGACCCAGCAGGCAGCATCCCACCTGTGACCATGACACCTACTGGTCATCACTGGAACTACAACTGTCATGAAATGCCATTTCTTGTCAGCTGACCTTAATGGCTGCTTGGCAGGTAACACAGCCTAATTAATGCAATTATATTTTAGAATTAAAGAACCTCCCTCCATCAGTCCAAGGACTGATAATGAATTTGACAGGGCCAGGGACTGGAAAGGTCACAGTGGCCAGAGAGATGGCAATGAGGTAGCAGATGCGAGGGGTGCTAGAGAGGAGAGGAATCTCGTTTGTAAAAAAGGAGCTGGTACTTTAAACTTAAAGCAGAGACATGACTTTGCCAACAAAGGTCCGTCTAGTCAAAGCTATGGTTTTTCCAGTGGTCATGTATTTGGGGGCTCCAAAATCACTGCAGATAGTGACTGCAGCCATGAAATTAAAAGACGTTTACTCCTTGGAGATTTACCTGGTGGCTCAGACAGTAAAGCGTCTGCCTACAACGCGGGAGACCTGGGTTCGATCCCTGGGTTGGGAAGATTTCCTGGAGAAGGAAATGGCATCCCACTCCAGTATTCTTGCCTGGAAAATCCCATGGACGGAGGAACCTGGTAGGCTACAGTCCGTGGGGTCGCAAAGAGTCGGACACTACTGAACGACATTTACTTTACTTTTACTCCTTGGAAAGAAAGTTATGACCAACCTAGACAGCATATTAAAAAGCAGAGACATTACTTTGCCAACAAAGGTTCGTCTAGTCAAAGCTATGGTTTTTCCAGTGGTCATGTATGGATGTGAGAGTTGGACTGTGAAGAAAGCTGAGCGCCGAAGAATTGATGCTTTTGAACTGTGGTGTTGGAGAAAACTCTTAAGAGTCCCTTGGACTGCAAGGAGATCCAACCAGTCCATCCTAAAGGAGATCAGTCTTGGGTGTTCATTGGGAGGACTGCTGTTAAAGCTGAAACTCCAATAGTTTGGCCGCCTCATGTGAAGAATTGACTCATTGGAAAAGACCCTGATGCTGGGAAGGATTGGGGGCATTAGGAGAAGGGGACAACCGAGGATGAGATGGCTGGATGGCATCACCGACTCAATGGACATGAGTTTGAGTGAACTCTGGGAGTTGGTGATGGACAGGGAGGCCTGGCGTGCTGCGATTCATGGGGTCGCAAAGAGTTGGACACGACCTGTCTCTTATACACATCTAGATGTGTATAAGAGACAGGAATACTGGAGTNTCTGGGAGTTGGTGATGGACAGGGAGGCCTGGCGTGCTGCGATTCATGGGGTCGCAAAGAGTTGGACACGACTGAGCGACTAAGCTGAACTAAACTGAACTGGGGCCCCTGGAGATTTCTCATGTATTTTAAGATGAGGGTTTTTTTTTTTTTTTTTTTTTTTTTCAGAAAAAGAATGTTGTTAGGATTTTGATAGGGGTTTTATGAATCTCTGGATCACTTTGGGTAGAACTGGCTTCCTAACAATGTTAAGTCTTTTAATCCATGAACACGTGATGTCCTTCCTTCCATTTATTGATGCCTCCTTTTATTACTTTAGCAGTATTTTGTTTTGCAGTTTTCAGTGTAGAGGTCATTTGCCTCCTTGTAGTTTATTCCTACTTAGTTTATCATTAACACTACAATAGTGTTTAATTTGTGCCTAGCACTATACCAGCAGAGGCTTCCCTGGTGACTCAGATAGTAAAGCATCTGCCTACAATGCGGGAGACCTGGTTCGATCCCTAGGTCAGGAAGATCCTCTGGAGAAGGAAATGGCAATCCACTCCAGAACTCTTGCCTGGAAAATCCCATGGACGGAGGAGCCTGGTAGGCTACAGTCTATGGGGTCGCAAAGAGTTGGACACAACTGAGCAACTTCACTTCACTTCACTATACCACAGAAACCAAAGGTATCTTTCTAAAATGGAAATGTTATGTCATTCTCTTGCTTAGAACTCTTGAGCATAGTCTATAATGTACTTTGGGATCTGATTTTGGCTTGCTTTCTAGAATTATCTCTTATTACACTCACCACCAAAAAACTCCCAAAGCAATAGACAAAACTCTAGCAATGGCACTAGTCCTTTTCTAGAATATTCCACTATTTCTAAAGTCTGGAATACTACCCCCCTGGCCCCACCCATTCAGTGCTGCTATCTCTTCTGAATGACCACCCTGACTTGCTAACTCTTCCTATAAACTCTTCGAAGGCAGGAAACATAACTTACTCATCTTTGCATCTCAAGCATTCAGGATGCTGTCTAGAACTGAGTAAGAACAGGATGGAATTAAATTGACTTTTTTTCCCTGAACCTTGAGAAGAAATAATGTGAGAAGCAAGAAGAGGAGGAGCATAGGGATGCTGACTTTAAACAATTAAAATGCTACTGTATAAAACAGGGAATTCTGTACTCCTTACAAAGGAATAGAGATCAAGGTATTAGGTAGATGTCCAAGGAGATAAATTTGAAATCCATATAAAGGATATTTTTAGCAATTACATTTGCCTAGCAGTGGAATGGATTATCTTGAAAAGTAGTGAGTGCCTCCTACTGGAACTTTTCAAAAGTAGGACCTCCATGTTCATTTCTCAGTGATTGATAAAGTGCTTGATGCACATGGGCCCTGGAAACATCTTGACTTCAAAGTTTCATGATTCTAGATGCAACATAAACAGAACTATTTTATAGTGATTCCAAATTTGCCCTCTAAAAACTTACCTCATCAATTTATTTTCTGGTGGACAATAACTTAAAGAAATGCCTTTAAGGGCCAGAGTCTGGGTGGTGGTGGGTGGGCATTCTGGGGACAAATCTGAGACTCATAAATCTGTGAAGACTTCAGGAGATGGTGTCAAGGACACTCGGGATGGGCAGGTGGCCTTCCAGGGCTATGGCATACCCCAGTCAGAGAATAGTGGGCAAGGGCCCTGTTTCGTGTTCTGAGTGTGATGGTGTAAATGGGCTGAGTGGGTTGTCATGGAAATCTGGCGGCAAGCAAATGGCAGACCACTAAGGCTCTAGGGTGACTTGACATTAGGTAGCACTAAGACTCCAGATTATAGAACAGTTGGCAAAAATGAGCCAAGACCCCACTCTCAGGCAACTAAGATGGACTGGGTGTGAGGGGGTGGTGGTGGAGCAGGCAGGCACCGCACTGTGGCAGAGTTCTGATTGCTGGGGCTGGCAAGTAAGAGAAGGGCTTGTTTACCAAGATCTTTAATAATTACCAGATTCGGTTAAAGGTTGGAGTCGGAAACTGACTTGGATGCTGAAGCACCAACCTACTGGTATGGACCCCTTTCTTTTGCTCACCTTCAGTGGGAATGGGGTTGATTTCTCTACTGGGATGGTTTGAGCTCCTTCTACCTGAGGCTGTCTGCACCTATGGAGAGGGGAGAAATGTGGAGACGTAGAGTTACCTCTTCAGTTTAGAGGTTACAGGTCATTGAGTTAATGGAACCTGTTTGAGAAAGAGTTCCCTCTACTGGCTGATCTAAGCCAGAGCTTGTTGTCTCAGGATACTTGTTCATTGTTGATGAATTTAAGATAAGGAGGTTACACCGCTGAGTATAAGAAAATCATTGCTAGGTTTTATTTCATTTTTTTCTGATTTGGGTAGAGGTTCTTGAAGCCTTCTTTCCCCCCACCCTCCAATGAACTTTATTGAGGTATCAGTCAGTTCAGTTCAGTTCAGTCGCTCAGTCATGTCCGACTCTTTGCGACCCCATGAATCGCAGCACGCCAGGCCTCCCTGTTCATTACTGTCTCTCGGAGTTCACTCGACTCACGTCCATCGAGTCCGTGATGCCATCCAGCCATCTCATCCTCGGTCGTCCCCTTCTCCTCCTGCCCCCAATCCCTCCCAGCATCAGTCTTTTCCAATGAGTCAACTCTTTGCATGAGGTGGCCAAAGTACTGGAGTTTCAGCTTTAGCATCATTCCTTCCAAAGAAATCCCAGGTTTGATCTCCTTCAGAATGGACTGGTTGGATCTCCTTGCAGTCCAAGGGACTTTCAAGAGTCTTCTCCAACACCACAGTTTAAAAGCATCAATTCTTCGGTGCTCAGCCTTCTTCACAGTCCAACTCTCACATCCATACATGACCACAGGAAAAACCACAGCCTTGACCAGACGGACCTTAGTTGGCAAAGTAATGTCTCTGCTTTTGAATATACTATCTAGGTAGGTCATAACTTTTCTTCCAAGGAGTAAGCGTCTTCCAATGTCATGGCCGCAGTCACCATCTGCAGTGATTTTGGAGCCCCAAAAAATAAAGTCTGACACTGTTTCCACTGTTTCCCCATCTATCTCCCATGAAGTGATGGGACCGGATGCCATGATCTTCGTTTTCTGAATGTTGAGCTTTAAGCCAACTTTTTCACTCTCCTCTTTCACTTTCATCAAGAGGCTTTATAGCTCCTCTTCACTTTCTGCCATAAGGGTGGTGTCATCTGCATATCTGAGGTTATNCTGTTTCCACTGTTTCCCCATCTATTTCCCATGAAGTGATGGGACTGGATGCCATGATTTTCGTTTTCTGAATGTTGAGCTTTAAGCCAACTTTTTCGCTCTCCTCCTTCACTTTCATCAACAGACTTTGTTACAGGCAGCAAAACCGGAAAAAGGAGAGTAGTTAGGACTTACTTGGTAGAGTTGCAAGCGCCCATTGAAATGGCTGTCCCCTGAAGGAGCAAGTATGGTGGAGATCAAGGAACACAGGAAATGAAGACTGAATTCTCCTTTTCTCTATCCTTTGACTTTTTTTCTTCCCCAGCCCACTGAGGAAAAGATTCAAAGAATTGTGTCTTTAGATCTAGATTCTAGTCTAGTCTGTCTTCTAGCTGAACAACAACAAAAAGAAAATAAATGATGTTTTGAGAAGGAATTGATGACAAAAATTTATTTCTGTCTATCTGTGCCTTTTATTTTCTAGTTTAAAATGCAGCAACAGGAAATTCATTGGGTAGTTTCTAAACGGTTGAAGACTCTGAGGCCAAGTCTAAGTTGTTTAATATAAGCTAATACTGGTCAAGTAAGTGGAATAGAATGTACTATTTCAGAGTACATTCTTACTGAGAAGCTAGTTGCCGCCTGCCACCTGCTTGCTGATGAAAGCGGGAACGGTGTTCTGTGCCGAGTGGAGCACATGGAACAGGAGGGAGGAAAAGGACAGGTGTGCTGAGACAGAGCCGTTGACACATGAGTCCTTGCGAATGGAAAGCAGGCAAGGGCCCTGTGTGACTGGCTAAAAATAGGTATTTCTTTAGCTAGTTGTAAGAAAGAAATGATAAGATGCTTATTTTTGTGGGTTTCTAGATATTGGAAGTTGGATATTGCATTGAACTTATTTCACTAAGATTTTTGCTTTAAAATTTAGCTTTAAAATTAGGAAAAATTTATCCACTTCAGATCTTGCAAATCTCTCTTGCTTTTGTAATTTATTTTAAGCATGTCATTTTGGGGGCTTTTTTTTTTTGGCTTTTTCATAATAGTAAAACATTAAAAAAAATGTTTCAAAATCTTTTCTGTTCTCCTGGAACAAAAATAAAAACAAACTATGAAGGCAAAGATTAGCTTTTTACCCCATTTGTCCACGGAAAACAGAGATCATAAATGTGATAACTTTACAAATACATGTGGCTTTTCTCAGTGATATATTTGTTTTTCACAATGTATGGACTCCTAGATAATGGACTTCAAAAAATGATACACTTTTCTAAGTATGTTGTGTAAACCCTTGACAGAAAATAATCATTTGCTTTATTTTCTTAGGGCATATCATTTCACATATATGTCTGCACATTAGCATATATATATATGNATATATTTGTTTTTCACAATGTATGGACTCCTAGATAATGGACTTCAAAAAATGATACACTTTTCTAAGTATGTTGTGTAAACCCTTGACAGAAAATAATCATTTGCTTTATTTTCTTAGGGCATATCATTTCACATATATGTCTGCACATTAGCATATATATATATGTCTATATTCTAGCTCATAAAGATAAAATCATTACCTGGGATTGTGTTTACAACTCCATTGTCAGTGAAGGCATCTGTTGCTAAATGGTAGTGCCTTTAATTATAGTCATTACTGCCTGTCAATGAGAATTCAGGTACTTAAATTTAACAAGGAAATAAATTACAGACTTTAGTAAATTTCCTAGTAGGGGGCTAAACTCAGTAAACACTTTTACAAGAATGGCAGCTCCGGAAGATAGACATGTTGGCAGTAGCCTGTGTGCTGTGGGTGTGAACAGTGATCTTGGTCAGCAGTTGGGAGCAGTCTCCACAGCCACAAACTTGTCCTAGTTTGACCCCCTCAATACTGCCCGGCAGGTTACTGCACCCCCTAGCTGGCCATGAGGTGGCACTCACCTTATCTCCTCCTAGGACCCTAGCCCTCTGGAAAGCCATCACACCTCATTCTTCAGAAAGAAAGCAGAGGCAAGTGTTCTCAAACTCCTCTTACTCAAATCTACCATCCTTGGTGTATTGATTTGCTCTCAATCTCTGCCTTCACTTTTGTCACAAAGGAAAAAGGATGTTTATATTCCTGTGAAGCAGTGTTTCTTATTTACTCGAAGAATCTTTTTAGACTAGTTTTCCTAATTTTAACATCACTTACATACTGTCTATCTGCCCATAAACTGCACAGACTCTATATTTTAGGCATCAAAGAGAAAGATAGTTGGCTTCCTAGAAACCGTCTTCTGGCCAATTGGTGGTAACATTCATTGAACCTATTGACAATGCATATTCAAAGACAACCATCTGGCTGGGCTGTTAGGGGGATGTGCGTGTGTGTCTAAAGGGGGAAGCTTAGGTAATAGAACAACCAAGTAAAGTCAACTCGAATTGAAAAGAGAACTTATTGACCCACATCTCCAATACTGCAAGTGAGAACAACTTTGGCGAAAGGTGTGACCTGAGCTTCTGCTCCATTTCTATCGATTCCCTTGAGTTGCTGCTCCTCTCTTAAATTCCTCAGACCTTGGTTGCCCCACCCTAGGATCGACTCCTTCATGGCCACCACGGGGCTTACAGTCCCATTGGCTACTCACTTCTCTGTTCTCTTTCAAGGGGTCTCCCTCTCCCATAATCATCCAAACTTGACCCCTTAGCTTTGGGCTGATTACGTGGGTCTTTAATCAACAGATGTCATGAAAAAACGCCATGTGCGTAGGCCTGGGATCCCTGAAGCAGCAACCATGGAAATGGTCAATGGGCCTCCCCTGTGTAGCTTAGACCAGGAAGTTCTATCTTGAATCGGGGCAGTAAGGTCAACCCCAGCCACACTCCATTGTTTCTCTACAATGGGTCAGGGGAAATCTTAGTTTTGGAAAGATTATTAATGTCTGTTTCACCCACTCCAGCACTCTTGCCTGGAAAACCCCCTGGGCAGAGGAGCCTGGTGGGCTGCAGTCCATGGGGTNGCAATCTAAATATGTCACTGTTCATTAGTTATTTGTACCAATGATCATGCTGCATTTTTAGAATGTCATATTTGACAACATGCTAAATAGCCTTCTGCTATGAATAGCCCTCTTTGTGAATCAGCCTGCAGACCGGCAGGCTTGTACTTGTCAAATCAGTTCTCATCTAAACTTGCCTAATCACAGTCCTTCTTTTTCTTCCTCTGTAACTCTCAGGCATTTCTGGATAAATAGTGCTTCAGCTAAGAAAAGCTCCTGCCTGCAGTCGGGTATTGCTACCTAGATGTGTATAAGAGACAGGGTCATCTGAGTTAAATTCACCCATTCCAGTCCATTTTAGTTTGCTGATTCCTAGAATGTCGACGTTCACCCTTGCCATCTCTTGTTTGACCACTTTTAATTTGCCTTGATTCATGGACCTGACATTCCAGGTTCCTATGCAATATTGTTCTTTACAGCATCGGATCTTGCTTCTATCACCAGTCACATGCACAGCTGGGTATTGTTTTTGCTTTGGCTCCATCCCTTCATTCTTTCTGGAGTTATTTCTCCACTGATCTTCAGTAGCATATTGGGTACCTAATGACCTAGGGAGTTCCTCTTTTGATATCATATCATTTTGCCTTTTCATACTGTTCATGGGGTTCTCAAAGCAAGAATACTGAAGTGGCTTGCCATTCCCTTCTCCAGTGGACCAAGTTCTGTCAGCCCTCTCTACCATGACTTGCCCGTCTTGGGTGGCCCCACGGGCATGGCTTGGTTTCATTGAGTTAGACAAGGCTGTGTCCTAGTGTGATTAGATTGACTAGTTTTCTGTGAGTATGGTTTCAGTGTGTCTGCCCTCTGAGGCCCTCTTGCAACACCTACCATCTTACTTGGGTTTCTCTTACCTTGGGTGTGGGGTATCTCTCCACAGCTGCTCCAGCAAAGCACAGCTGCTGTTCCTTACAGTATATTGAGGTATACCTTACCTGAAATAAAATACATACTTACATACATACAGACATACTTGTGTAACCATCACCATTACCCCATCAAGATTTTGAACACTTGTACACCTCTTCACTTCCTTCTGAAGATGACCATTCCAGCACAGTCCCCACACTACTGTGATAGGACAGTCACTCTTTTGGAGGTCATTTTTTTATACTATGGCAAAGTTAAGGTGGCTCGTTGCAAGTTCTTTCAACATCCTTTTCTCCAGCTCAGAACACCTGCACCATTCCTCCCCCTCTTTCTTTGGTCCTGTCTCTGGAGTGTCTCTTACTTTCCCAGTGTGAAAGTCTGTCCCCCTATGCCCTAGGTGCCTCCTGCCTGCCCTGGAATCTTACCCCTTCAGGCACACATGCCTGGTTTCTTCCAGCTCTGCTTTCCCGAGACCTGCTCAAATCTCCCCAGTGCGTGCTCTCCCCTTACCTTGTGGACCTACACCTCTTCCCCTCATTACTAAACATTTTTAAAAGAGCAGCTTACATTCTTCAGTTACTTTCCTCATCACCGACCTGTCTCCTTGCCCTTGGGCAAACTTCTGGTTACCCCTGACCAACAGTTTTCTAAGTCAGCATCCTTCTGAACTCCAGGGCCCATGGTCTTTTCTCCTGTGTCATTTTCATCATCCCAATCTCGTTCAACACTGTGGACATATCCCTGCCGCCTGTCACCGGGTGCTTCCTGGGATCCTCAGCCGCTCCTTCTTGGACATTTTTGCCACTTCCTCTGCCCCACAGGTTTAGGCCTCGGCTGAAGCCTTCTTCTGGGCATTTTCCTTGTCTTTTCCTGTGATCTTTCCCCAGTAATCTCGTCTGCTCCCTCTTTTTTAACTAAAGCCTCTAAGCAGATATCTTTGCACTTCACTGGTTACACCTTTCTAAGAGTACTTCTTACTTTACTTGGCACTTTATATACTTATAGACCTGTCTAAATTGTAGGATCATGCCAGGCTGAGATTATGCTTTCGATTCACCTTTGTGTCCCCTGGCATAAGGTCTTGAATATAATAGAGGCTCAGATGCCATTTGTTGAATGGTGTTATCTTGCCTATTGGATGTCAAGAGCTCTTATCTTGATGGCTTGTTGACACTGTGGTGAGGGGAGGCCAATTAAACCTGTAATCTCCTCATTCCTAGATAGGTTCCTGGTTTAAGACATGTGGTAGTCCTCCCTGCACTGGTTCTCAAAAATGACAGGGAAACCTTCAGGAGAGAAGTCCCGGGAGAATAATTGAGTCATGACTGGCATCCCCTGCACGGTTCTGACAACAAGCGGGCACGGCAGCGTCTGCCTCTTCCAAGCGGCATCTCATTTCTCGGAGGTGACTTTACATTGCTTTACGGAGGCTGGCACGCTGATTCAGGAGACCCTACTGGGAGCCGCACCTGAGCCTGGTGCCTGACTGCAGCAGACAGCTGCCTAGTTAAGGCGAATTTTACAGTTAAATGTGTGTTCTGCTTGGGAATTGGAAACTACCGTGGAAGGACAAATGCAAATAAGATTCCAGTTCAGGGCAGAAGCTTTTTGAGACAGCCCTGCTGGAAAACCCAGAGTCTCTGGAGTTTGTCTTCAACTGTTGTTTTGGGGAAACTTATGGGCCATTTTCCAAAGGGCGTTTGGAGAGGACAGAGGCAGCCTTGGTGCAATCTGAAGAATGTGTGCTTTGGGGCAGCACTGTTGCATTATTCTAATAGGAAGGAGAGTAAATGCTGGGCCCACCACTGAGGTGTTGGATAACCTGGGGCAAGCTACTTTGAATTTCTGAGCCTCAGTATTCTTATCTAGAAGCTATAAACAATAATACTTACCTTGTTAGGATTTTTTTTAAGTTTATTCCAGCATTTGGCATATAAAACTTAAAAAAAATGTAAAAAAAAATAAAAGTTTAATTTAAAATAAAAGATAAAATGTTTATTCCAACACTTGGCATATAAAGTTTCAAACAATGCTAACATTTTCCTGTTGTTTTTATTCAATAATTGTGAGACTTTGGGCAAATCCCTTAACCTCATGGTATCCTTCACCTCTTAACCTGGTTGTGAGGATTAAGTGATAAAAGATAGATGTCTGGCACAGGGTGGGCCCTTGGTAGGTGATGGCTATTATGAACAAGATTGTTCTAACAAGTTAAATGTCAGCAAGCGTTTTTCATTTACCTTAAGACAGTGGATACTTGCTGATTAAGACTCCCTGGGGGAACAAGTTTCCCCCAAAAGAGCAAGAGAAGGGAAATTAAGTGTCAGGATTAAGGGAAAATGTTTTTAAGTCAGATGGGTTGGGCTCTGCAGCTAATGACTTGTCCTCCCTTAAACTTGGTTTCATTCTCTGAAATGTGGGGCTTGTAATAAAATAATTGCATTTATGTAGAGTTGGGTGAGGTTAGGTAGCCTGATGCATGTAGGGTGCTAAGTAGGGGACTCCCACTCATTGTTAATCTCTACAAAATATGACTGTTGTAATTGAGAATGTGAAGATTTGGGAGGAAGGGCTGAAGAGAGAGAGAGGAAGTGTAGGTGGGGGAATATAACCAGAGAGGGAGGAGAGAGAAGCTGGTTAACAGCACCTAAAGGAGATCCCAGCTTGGAAAAGACGAACCTGTATGTGGGTTGAGACTGCCTTTTACTCTCTTTATGTCCCCTGCATGTATCTCCTATGGAGCCAAGTGTAATGTCTTATACATGGAAAGTATACAGTAGATATTTATGGAATGAGAGGTCCACCAGTGAGAATTTAGCTAATTAGAATTTATCCCAGTGAGTGTGTATGTTTCTGACCATTGTTTCAGGGTTCTGGAATTCAAGAGCGTGGGGGCACAAATGCCCTTCTTAAAACTCTGTGTCAGGGAGACACTGGAACGGTGGCCATTTTTTCCCCATCTGTTGCTGTGGACCCGAGGATCTGATTAAGCCTCAAGGTAATGGCTTAATTCTTCCCCAAAGAGAACCCAAGAGTGGGTCTGCTGTGAGAGCATCGGTTAACCTCAACAAGAGTTTATATGCAGGGTTTCCCCATGGCCCAGCAGGTACAACCCAAAGGAGAAATGAAGTGCAGGAAACAAAGGAGCCAGTCTAATTCAGTGTTGTGCTGGTGAGGTCGCTGCCTCACGGACAAGCAGGCTGCAAGGGGTGCTTGTGAACCCAGGATGGAGGAGTCCTGCATCTGTTCATGGGCCAAATTGCAACGGGAAGGAAGGCGGTTTGTTTTCCTCCCAGAACAGGAATTCTCAGAAAGCCGATTCTCCCTCATTGACAATGCATACTAAGGGATTGAAAGGCCATTAAACCCATTAATGGGATGCTCTTTAAATAAAATAAGTCCCTAAAAGGGATCTTAAACTTGGCAAAGTCAGTAGAGCTGACAGTGTGCTGGGCCAGCTGAGGGACCATAAATACAACAGAACAAATATTGGGGGTGGGGAGAGGCAAATAGAGGATAGGGAATCAGGAACCACGAATAGCTTGCATAAAGGACAAATGTTGCCAGACGAGCTTAATGGCTTTTATTTTGTTTTTGACAGGATTTACAAAACGGGGAAGTTTGCATCTTGATTTCAGTTAAACATTTGGCACTGCCTCCCACCAAATTTCATGCACAAAATTAATTCAAATTGTCTTGGATGGGAGCGTGGTCACATGGGTTGAAAATTGGCTGGCGCTCTGTGAACAGCAGGGGGAGGAGGGCGGCCCCCTGTGGCCAGCTTGGTGCTGAGGCCTCATTCTAATTCCTGTCAGGAACTGGGGCTCCTCTTCTCCAACTCTCCCCTTAATAATGATAATAATTGACAGCAACGTCAACTAACACTTATTGTTCACCTAGGATGGTCTAGATAGTTTATCTTATTGAAAGCCTTTGTTCTTCCAGCCCCTGATGTTTCTCTCTTTACTCTCCATATTCCCTTTTAAGCAGTTCGTCAGCTGTGTTGATCCTCTCAGGGGACAGATGTGATTCGAGTGTAGAGAATGTGGAGTAGAAAGAAAATGTTTGGAAAAAACAAGAAGACGGAGGAGCTTCCCACCTCTACCAAGACATCAGTTCTCCTGAGAGCTGATGTGTGTGAGTGGGGAGGCCTTTGGGTCCGAGTGCTGCCGGGGGCCCCGCATCTAATTTCCTAGGCCGAGCTGCTGCCTGGCTCTCCCACACCCTCGGAGAGGGGTCTCTGGGGATGGCTACAGATGCCGCCGGCACCGGCCTGGCTCAGGAGAGGAGAGCAGCCAGGTCCAAATGGACTACTTGGCCAAGAATGTAAACCTCTCTGGAGAAGGTGATGGCACCCCACTCCAGTACTGTTGCCTGGAAAATCCCATGGACAGAGGAGCCTGGAAGGCAGCCCATGGGATCGCGAAGAGTCGGACACGACTGAAGCGACTTAGCAGCAGCAGCAAACCTCTCCACAGGGACCTCCAGTGACTGTGAACAGTGAGTCAGCTGCCTGCTGTCTCTTCCCTCCTGGGGAAGTGAGGATTCACAGTCAGAAAAGGAGTTGAATTATAGAAGAAGATGTATATCTGGAGGCAATAGCTCTGTGAATCCTCATAGAACTGCTATAAAATAAGGAAACTAAGGCACAGAGAGGTAGAGGAGCCAGACAGAAACCCAGGCAGGAGCCGCCCCCGCCTCCCCACACACTGAGTGGTTTCACTAAAGGATGGTGAGAACCTCCTGGTTTTCGTCCAAGTTGCTGTTTCATGTAGAGGACGAACCAGTTGGAGACTGTGGTGAGTGTGAATAAATTTGGGGAAATAAATAGCTGCGCTGGGAGCTGTAGCGATATCCATGGTATTGTATAATGGGCTACCGAAAATTCATTCACTCGCTGACTCATTCTTTTGTTTATTCAATGAACATGTATATTGGGAACCTACTGTGTATCACACATTGGGTAGACAAGCCTGAGTCTCTGAGTCAGGCCCAGTCTCTGCTTTCCCAGGGCTGGTGCCTGTTGAAGGCACACACACACACACACACACACACACACACACACACGTACACACACACATGCACATCAGGGCTGTTCTCATTTTTCAAATGTCCTGAACATGTTCCCTGATTTAATCCATCTTCAATAGCATTGAATAACTTTTTTTGAAATTTACTGGATTCAAAGCTTAATATTTGATTTTTTAAAAACCAATGAACTTGATCAACATGTATTTGGTCAGTTGTGTTTTGACAAAGGTATTGAAGCAGTTCAATTGGGAAAGGTAGCTTTTTCAATAAGCAATGCTGAAACAAGTGGAAGTTTATATGGAAAAAACCAATCTTGACCTTTATCTCATATTATATATAATATGAGATAACTATGTTAATTGAAATGGCTCAGAGACCTCCTTGTAAAAGCTGGAATTGTAAAATATAGAAGAGAAGAAAAGGGAATATTTGTATAGTTTTCCTTTAGGTAAAGTTGTCTTAAGACATTAAAAGCAATAATCATAAAAAGAGTTAAATTTGACTAGATTCAATAAGACATTTTGACTCTTTGAAAATACCATAAGGGATTAAATAAATAAGCCAGATATATATCCACAAAACATACATCTCACCAAAAAAAAAAAAAAACCCATTGGATCGGTATGTAAAGTTTTCTTACAATTCAATAATAATAAAAAACAACCCAGTTTTTTAAATGGGCAAAAATATGTACAATTTACATATTTTACACTAAAACTTGTGAATTTATTTGTAAATTTACACAAAATTTACACAAATATGTGTAGAAATTTACATAATTTCCACAAAAGAAAATATATAAATGGCACAAAAGAACAACCCATTGGATCGGTATGTAAAGTTTTCTTACAATTCAATAATAATAAAAAACAACCCAGTTTTTTAAATGGGCAAAAATATGTACAATTTACATATTTTACACTAAAACTTGTGAATTTATTTGTAAATTTACACAAAATTTACACAAATATGTGTAGAAATTTACATAATTTCCACAAAAGAAAATATATAAATGGCACAAAAGAACAAGAAAAGCTGTTCAACATCTTTGGTCATGTAGAAAACTGAAATCAAAACCACAATGGGATATTATTGTATACTGATGAGAATAGCTAAAAGTGAAAAAAGACTGACAATACCAAGTGTTAGTAAGTACATGGAGCAAATAGAACTCTCATACACTGTTGTGGGAATGTAAAATGGTATGACTGCTTTGAAAAACAGTTTGGCAATTTCTTATAAAGTTAATTATACCATTACTATAAGTAATATACTCAAAATTCCATTCCTAGATAATTTACCAAGAGAAATAAAATCATGTATCCCTACAAAAATTCATTCATACATGTCCATAGTAGCGTTATCCATAATAGTTAAAAACTAGAAAAATCCAAATGGCCATCAACTGTTGGGAAGGTAAGGAAATTATAGTGTGTCCCTACAATGGAATACCACTCAGCAATAACAGGAAAGGAACTAAGCATGAAACAGCATGGATGACTCTCAGATGCATTATACTGAGAGAAAGGAGCCAGGAGCCAAAGACTACATAGTGTGTGATTTCTTTTATACCGAGTCATAGAAAAGCAAAACTAATCTATAGTGGCAGAGAACAGAGTGGCAGTTTCTTAGGGCCAGGGTGGGGCATATCTGCTGGTTTCCAGGTTCCCCCTTGATTCTTGGGTGACTGTCCCTTTTTTGAAATCACCTCACTCTGGGTGATGAGCTCTGTGAGTTTTGCCCAGAGAATGTCCAGGCAGTCATACTGTGGTGAACCCTGTTTCTCTCTTCCCCTTTGTGACCCTGAACCCAGTTCCCTTAAGTGCTCCGAGACCTTCTCACATCTTCCTGAGCTTTCCCTATCTCCACGATCTCACTTTTCCCACTGCTCCCTGAGAGTTTCCCATCGTCTTGCTGGTACAAGTCTCATTGTTTTCCTTAGCACATCTAAAATTAACTTTTTTTGGGGGGGAGTTTCTTACATTTTGAGTAATCCTAGGGTTTTTTTCCATTCCATATATCATGAGAAGCACTTGGCTTAAATATGCCACATACCCAAGGAGTAAGTTGTTTTGCTCAATATGCCTCCATGTTATTGTTCATATTCTCTCCTATTCCTTCAAAGAAATGACTCTGTGAAGCTCCCTCAGATAAATCAGAGCCCAGACTTTGATTTCATGGATTTCAGTATTAATTGAGCACATGTTATGTGCCAAGCAGTATGCATGGTTTGGTGGGAAAGACAGATGTGAGGGGAGGACTCCATGAGTTTAGTGCCCCAGAAACGGAGCAGACGAGAGAGGTGTATGCTGGAGGAGATATGATCCAGAAATTGATATCAATGTTCCGTCTCAAAGGAGATGATGGTGATCCCAGGTGCAAGTCATGGGATGACAGAAAGTGGATGGATGGTGGTGGAAGAGAATGGAACATTCCAGGCAAGGTGGAAGGAATATTTGATTGGTTTCATTTATGAAGCCCTTTCTCTCTCTCTCTCAGCATTTCCACTATATTGCATTGGGTGTTTCACTTAATAGACATCTGGTCTCCCCTGCTCTATTTTAAGTGTCTTAGAAACAAACATGCTGCCATTTCCTTGGGATTCCGTGAAATTCCTAGAAGAAGCAGGCACTATTAAGAAGAACAGATGCTGGGTAGGTGTTGGAGGAGTGAGTGAAAGGTCTGCAGGGCGGGCTCATTTAAATGTAATGGAAGGTTTAGTCCTCTGGTGTAAAGATAACTCCACTTGTGCCCTGAAACGAAGTGTGAACAGATGATCAATAGCTTCTTGCTTTGGCCTGGGTGTGGTAACATCCAGGCCATTAATATGCTGTTGGGTCCTTTCCATGGGCATTTGTTTCTCAAAGCTGCGCTGCAGCATTTCTGAGGTCCTTGGCTTCCTCTCCGATCATTTGCACACCCTCAGGGAGGAAGGGCGCACTCTCTCTCTGTTTATGAACAAGGTAATGTGTGTCAAATTGTCTTGGCTTAACCAGGCAATCGTGCACCTTTAAAAGGTACTGGGAAATGTTTCTCTGTGGTCAGATTGGCCCATTATGCACATCTGTTCTCTTGACCAAACTCCAGCAATCTGCCCTCGCTTAGCCGCAAACTCCACAACCTGCTCCTGGCCAGCAGCCCAGGCCCTGCAGGAGTGTCAGGGAACAGCCAGCCAGCTGGATTTCTGGCTGTCCAGAGGCTCTGGAGGGTGGCAGTCAGAGGAATCAAAGTTCATGGGTCCCTACAGCTTCAGGGCATCCCCAGGAAACCTACAGAGATCTTAGGAGGGACCCAGAGGAAAAGGAGGGGAGAAGGGACGAGGATGTGCCTAGAGAGAAAGAATGAATGTTGCCTTTTTATACAGTTCATGGGGTTCTCATGGTAAATATACTGGAGTGATTTGCCATTTCCTCCTCCAGTAGTCATGTATGGATGTGAGAGCTGGACCATAAAGAAAGCAGAGCACTGAAGAATTGATGCTTTTGAACTGTGATGCTGGAGAAGACTCTTGAGAGTCCCTTGGACACAAGGAGATAAAACCAGTCAGTCTTAAAGGAAATCAACCCGGACTACTCACTGGAAAGAATGATGTTGAAGCTGAAGCTCTAATTTGCTGACCACCTAATGCAAACAGCCAACTCACTGAAAAAGACCCTGATGCTGGGAAAGACTAAGGGCAGAAGAAGAGGGTGACAGAGGATGAGATGGCATCACCGATTCAATGGACATGAACTTGGGCAAACTCAAGGAGATGGTGAGGAACAGAGAAGCCTGGAGTGCTGCAGTCCATGGGTCACACACAGTAGGACATGACTTGGGGACTGAACAACAATGTGTGTACTCTGATTTGAGGGAGTCTGAGTTGGAGAAGACTCTTGAGAGTCCCTTGGACTACAAGGAGATCCAACCAGTCCATCCTGAAGGAGATCAGTCCTGAGTGTTCATTGGAAGGACTAATGTTGAAGCTGAAACTCCAGTACTTTGGCCACCTGATGTGAAGAGCTGACTCACTGGAAAAGATCCTGATGCTGGGTCTGACTGAAGGCAGGAGAAGGGGACGACAGAGGATGAAATGGTTGGATGGCATCACTGACTCAATTGACATGAGTTTGAGGAAACTCCGGGAGTTGGTGATGGACAGGGAGGCCTGGCGTGTTGCAGTCCATAGGGTTGCAAAGAGTTGGACACGACTGAGCAACTGAACTGAACTGAGTGGAAACTGAAACCAATATCTGTATGGTTTTTCCTTTTAGAAGATGACCTACAAGGAAGTTAATTTGATTAAAAGCCAGACACATTTTTTTACTTTGCCCAAAACTCTGGCTTTCCCCCATATCATGCATGGGTTCTGCCTTTAAGTGAATCCCCGTGCGTAACATGCAGTCATGCTGGTGGCAGTGCAGAATCAAGCCTAGCTGCCTTCATGGAGGGTTTCACTCCAAAGACATCCGACACGCACCGACTTCTCCCCATCCCTGCAACATCCACGGCTTTCCCAGCCATCCTCACTGCTCCCTTGGATTATCACACCTCCTCTCCTCGTCTCTGCCCTGTCCCACCACAAAATAATTCTCAACACAGGTGCCAGAATTTGCCTCTTACAACAGGTCAGTTTGGGAATATAGCAAATATTTTATAATAACTATAAATGGAGTATAAAATTTTAAATTGTGAATAATTATATACGGGGCTTCTCTGCTGGCTCAGTGGTAAAGAATCTGCCTGCCAATGCAGGAGACATGGGTTCAGTCCCTGGGTCAGGAAGATCCCCTGGAGAATGAAATGGCAAGCCACTTTAGTCCACTTGCCTGGGAAAACCTATGGATGCAGGAGCCTGGCAGGCTACAGACTATGGGGTCCGAAAAGAGCTGGAGATGACGGAGCAACAACAAATAGTGTGCATTTGTGATTTACACAGTGCAACACATCATCTGTACTTGAGTCAGTCATCCAGTAGAGCAGCGCGTGTCATGTCTCTGCCCAGAACTCTCCAATGTCTTCTCATGTGATGCAGAATGACAGTCTACATCCTCATATTGGCCACCAGGGCCCTTGACGCCCTCCCCTTATTACCTCGCTGACCTTCATTCTTCCTCTGCCCGTAGCTCACTTTGCTCCAGCCACACTGGCCTTCCTCTGGTGCTTTTGTTGGAACGCGCATCCCCTGCTCATGTCTGGGTGTCTCTGGGTGCTCATCCTCTGGGCCTTTGCTCCACTGGCCCAGTGGTCAGTCCCTCACTGTCTTCCTGTCTTTGCTCAGATGCTGCCTCTTCAGCCAGGCCCTCTCGTCACCCCTATTTGAGATTGCTCTTCTGCCTGAGCAGCACTTCTTCCACTTCCTTGGTTTAGTTTTTCCGTGGTACTTATCACCCTTTGACATGTTATAGATGCTACTGTTTCATTTTCTATCTCCAGCTTGGGTGTAGAGGGTTAAGTGAAACAAGGACTCTTCATTCCAGATTGGGAACATGGGGTGGTAGGGTGGCGGTTCTGGAGAATGTTCCAGTCTTTACTCCACTTGGGAGGAAGCTGTGCTTTCCTGCTGTTCCTGCCACTGTGGTGTGAATGCCCATGTGGAATCACTGCCACGTGGGATAGGCACCTGACTCATGGGCTGGTAAGTGAGTAAGCAAGTGGCCCAAGGACCGACTACTGCAGGCTCGTTAAGACACTAATTGTAGCAGATTAACTGGCTTTTTTATCATTAGAAACATGGGGAAGGTGCTTAATGCCCCCACGGGCCTCTTATCTGGTTTATAAAATCTCCCCATCTGTCTCCAGCAACTGATCCCTCCAGCTTCTTAAAAGCTCAGTCAGAGCTTTGCCTTAACTGGGAGAGAGCTGGAGTGTGGGTAGGTTAAATTCGGGGCATCTCTGCTGTCTTTAGCAGAGTGGTTTCTGGAATTCAGTGGCTTTGACTTTTTTTTAAACAAACTGACTCTGAAGCTAACTTCTTTCTAATTGATTACTCCCTTATGCTTTGCAATTACATGTATTTAGAAATTAGGTGGGATTTGATTCTCCCAGAATTGAACAAATTTGCCATTTATGGTGAAGAGCAAAACCTCAGAGATGGTCATGAGCGAAGCAAAGTGGATATGTTTTGCCTTTTTTAGATGTGGATGCTTGGCTTATTATTCTTGTACCTATTGTAGCTAAATCAGGGTAATTGGCTTGTTTATTTTAGATAATTTATAGCCATTTTACGTTGTTTTCTTGTTGCCTTAGAGAGGGATGAGAAAGCCATCTTGCTATGTTCTAGGCTTTTTTGTGTATATCTGTTCATTTTGTTTTCATGACTTTTCTGGAGGAAAGCATTTTAGTAACTATTTTACAGATGGGAAACCAGGGTAAAAAGAGTTCTTATTCAAGTTTACAGTTGTTGGAGAAGCTTGGATTTGAACTCAGGGTGGCTGGCCGTGAAGCCTTGCACACTCCTTCCTAGTCCTCCCAATTTGTACCAAACTGAACAAAGAAAGAGGCTGGAGCAATGGCCATCAAACACCGCATTTTAACTGCATGAGTGTGTCAGCATTCCATTGTATTAGGGCCACACTCCCCTACTGCCACCCCCAGAAAGGAAACAGTCACCTGTAACGAATTCGATTATCATTCCAAATTCACCACCTTGTCCCATAAAAGGATTATACATCCATATCCTTTACCACACGTCACTGGCAATGCTTCCTGGTGAGTAGACAGAATATACAGCCTCGTCACTGAGTTTAGGCGTGGAGATCTAACCAGTCCATCCTAAAGGAGATCAGTCCTGGGCGTTCATTGGAAGGACTGATGCTGAACCTGAAACTCCAATACTTTGGCTACCTCATGTGAAGGGTTGACTCATTGGAAAAGACCCTGATGCTGGGAGGGATTGGGGGCAGGAGGAGAAGGGGATGACAGAGGATGAGATGGCTGGATGGCATCACCGACTTGACGGACATGAGTTTGGGTGAATTCTGGGAGTTGGTGATGGACAGGGAGGCCTGGCGTGCTGCAATTCATGGGGTCACGATTCATGGACATGATCGAGCAACTGAACTGAACTGAACTGAACTGAATTGATGCTTGGTCTATTGACTGTTAGTGGATTCAGTACAGGTAGTCTTTAAATGTGCTTGGGTATTTTTGCTTGTCTTCTTATGCTCCTGCCATCTACTGTGAGCCTTGAATGAAATGCCCATGTATGAAAATACACAAATGCTCCTTTGAAGTCCAGTACAAAGATGTGAAGATATCAACCTAGAAGCACTATGATCCAAAATTATCTCAGTCATCCTTTTTTGGTAGAAGTTTTATTCAAATACAATTCAGTACCATATAATTTATCCATTTAAAGCATATAATTCAAAGGTTCTTCATATATTCACAGATTTGTGCAGTTAGCACAATCAATTTTAGAACATTTTCATCAGCCCCTAAAAGAAATCTTTAGCAGATACCTCCATGCCCAATTTCCAGCTCCCTTTTCCATCCCTAGGCAGCAACAACTAATCTATTTCCTGTCACTATGGATTTGTCTGTTCTGGACTTTTCATATAAATGGAATCAACCATTATGTGATCTTTTGTGACTGGCTTCTTTCACTTTTTATAATGTTTTCAAAGTTCATCCATGTTGTAGCATTGCTTCATTACTTTTTATTGACAAACTATATTCTGTTGTGTGGATACACCGTATTTTAGTTATCTATTTATCAGTTGAGTTCTGAAGAAATTTATGTTTTTGAACCTTGGTGTTGGAGAAGACTGTTGAGAGTCCCTTGGAGTGCAAGGAGATCAAACCAGTCAATCTTAAAGGAAATCAGTCCTGAATATTCATTGGAAGGAGTGATGTTGAAGCTTAAGCTCCAATAATTTGGCTCCAATACTTTGGCCACCTGATGTGAAGAACTGACTCATTGAAAAAGACCTTGATGCTGACAAAGATTGAAGGCAGGAGGAGAAGGGGATTAGAGGATGAGATGGTTGGATGGCATTACTGACATGAGTGGACATGAGTTTGAGCAAGGTCCAGGAGTTGGTGATGGACAGGGAAACTGGGCTGCAGTCCATGGGGTTGCAAAGAGTTGGACATGACTGAGCAACTTAGCTGATGAACTCAGTGGTACTTTTGAGTACCCACAGAAATACAAAGAAGAAATAAGCGTGGTGCAATATATTAATGACTTTATGGGACAAAAGGTTTTATTGGGATGTACTGGCTATGTACACAGAAAAGTTCCACCCACACAACAGTTCCATTTTTCATAGTATATAAAGAAGTTGGCATATGATTTGATATAACAGTGTCTCTGAGACTTGCTGGCATGTAATAGTGTCCCCATGTACAATCAACTGGCAGTTGTAAATGCAATGACGTTTCTATAGAACTGAGGCCAGACTCTAGACAACTGAATTCACTAAGGCAAGTACCAACCTCAGTCTGAGTCACCAAGTGGTCTTTCTGGGCCACAGTCTGTGGCATTTATTTATTTATTTTAAATTCTATATCACTCATGGAGAGTGAAAGTTTCTTTCCTTGAAACCCAGGTAATTAAGTCATTGTTTTCATGTAGTCCAATGTGTATGGTGGTGGTATCAAAATTCTGATTGTTACTTCCACCTTCAGCCTGAATTCTTGGACATCTTTATTTACTGAACCACATGTTTACTGATGCCTAGGTTCAAACATGTTTGTCTGTATCACTCATATTACACTGAAGAGCTTTGTCATGTTGATTACAATGAGCATAGTGCAGTGACTGAGTCCTTGAGTCCCATCTGACTAGAAATGTGACATGTCAGACTAGAATAAATTTTTCTGGAGTAGTGACTGTGACCCTAAAGATGGAGTGTCACTATCTCAGGAGTTTGCACTTTGAAAGCAGAGCAGTATTTTGTTCCATTGTTTTGATTTATTTCATTTTCAATATTTAATTTAGATCAAAAGTCAATTATTAGTAAAGTAGGGGAAGAGGAGTTCATGATCTGAGCCACAGTCAGCTCCTGGTCTTGTTTTTGTTGACTGTATAGAGCTTCTCCATCTTTGGCTGCACAGAATATAATCAGTCTGATTTCAGTGTTGACCATCTGGTGATGTCCATGTGTAGAGTCTTCTCTTGTGTTGTTGGAAGAGGGTGTTTGCTATGACCAGTGCATTTTCTTGGCAAAACTCTATTAGTCTTTGCCCTGCTTCATTCCGCATTCCAAGGCCAAATTTGCCTGTTACTCCAGGTGTTTCTTGACTTCCTACTTTAGCATTCCAGTCCCCTATAATGAAAAGGACATCTTTTTTGGGTGTTAGTTCTACAAGGTCTTGTAGGTTTTCATAAAACCGTTCAACTTCAGCTTCTTCAGCATTACTGGTTGGGGCATAGACTTGGATAACTGTGATATTGAATGGTTTGCCTTGGAAACGAACAGAGATCATTCTGTCGTTTTTGAGATTGCATCCAAGTACTGCATTTCGGACTCTTTTGTTGACCATGATGGCTACTCCATTTCTTCTGAGGGATTCCTGCCCNGTGTTGACCATCTGGTGATGTCCATGTGTAGAGTCTTCTCTTGTTTTGTTGGAAGAGGGTGTTTGCTATGATCAGTGCATTTTCTTGGCAAAACTCTATTAGTCTTTGCCCTGCTTCATTCCGCATTCCAAGGCCAAATTTGCCTGTTACTCCAGGTGTTTCTTGACTTCCTACTTTAGCATTCCAGTCCCCTATAATGAAAAGGACATCTTTTTTGGGTGTTAGTTCTACAAGGTCTTGTAGGTCTTCATAAAACCGTTCAACTTCAGCTTCTTCAGCATTACTGGCTGGGGCATAGACTTGGATAACTGTGATATTGAATGGTTTGCCTTGGAAAGGAACAGAGACCATTCTGTTGTTTTTGAGATCGCATCCAAGTACTGCATTTGGGACTCTTTTGTTGACCATGATGGCTACTCCATTTCTTCTGAGGGATTCCTGCCCACCGTAGTAGATATAACAGTCATCTGAGTTAAATTTACCCATTCCAGTCCATTTTAGTTCGCTGATTCCTAGAATGTCGACATTCACCCTTGCCATCTCTTGTTTGACCACTTCCACTTTGTCTTGATTCATGGAGAGCGCTGACAGAACGTGGCCCACTGGAGAAGGGAATGGCAAGCCAGTTCAGTATTCTTGCCTTGAGAACCCCATGAACAGTATGAAAAGGCAAAATGATACGATACCAAAAGAGGAACTCCCCAGGTCATTAGGTGCCCAATATGCGACTGGAGATCAGTGGAGAAATAACTCCAGAAAGAATGAAGGGATGGAGCCAAATCAAAAACAATACCCCGTTGTGGATGTGACTGGTGATAGAAGCAAGACAAAGGCTCTGGAAGTTTGAAAATACCCAGCAAACAATCTCTGCCCAAGGGAAAAAGGCATTAAGAAATCAAAATATCACCGTTATTTCTGATAAAGGTCAATTTAGAGATCTAAAGGAATTAGCTTAGATTCTACAGGATCAACCCACAGAAGGAAAATTTTAGTCCACTGTGAAAGCAAAGCTACCAAGTTCACTACTTCACAGCTGACAAATCCAGAAAGGAAAAATAGACTAAAAACTCCCAACTAACATCCCGGTCATAGAGTGCAGACCAAAGCTTGTCACTCACAAGGTAACTTACTCTCTCTCCTTTGAGAGGATCGTGTTATCGGAAATGTTAGGGAAGAAATTCCCATTATGTAACATGTATGTACATCCCTACCCGACATACGCCAGCTCTTTCACCTGTCTCACTGAGTTTAGTGATTAAGCCTGTTTGCTTTCGAAATGCTCCATATTGTCTCTGTTGTGTGTGCTGTTTCCTCGCTCAGGCAGCTCTCTGCGACCCCATGGACCGTAGCCCGCCAGGCTCCTCTGTCCAGGGACTTCTCCAGCCCAGAATACTGGAGTGGGTTGCCATGCCCTCCTCCAGGGGCTCTTCCCCACCCTGGGACTGAACCCAGGTCTCCCACACCACAGGTGGTTTCTTTACCATCCGAGCCACCCGGGAACCCCTTTGGCCAAATGCACAAACTGTTAATTATACCAGCTTCTCAGTTGTACTAACCTGCAGTTACCAACAGCCTTGAATGACAACAGTCCCTCACCTCTGTGAAGCAGTTGCCTCTAAACACCACTGAACATCCACGTCACGAGAGGGAAGAGGAAAGGAAACTAATCCACACACACCCTAGGTCTCTTTCATGTGTAGCTATCGGGTAACTGATTTCAACTCCATGGGAAAGAAGAAATGAAATCCATTTTCACAGAAATCTGAGGAATTATTTCCTTCAGCAATTTATAATATAAATTTATTTTTAAAGTGAAATAATGTGTATATAACAACTGGCTAGGGAAAGAACGAGATAGAACAGAAAAAACCAAGAGAACAGAGCATCAGAAAACCTAGTTTGGTCTAGGTGCAGCATCAAAATATTAGGATTTTGGCTCTCAGAGCCAGTTTCTTAGTTAGCAAAATAAAAACGTTGAACTCCAGAGAACTTCTGAGTATCGTTATAATTTTTCTAACACATCGATGCTTACATTATCAAACATGATGAACTTCTCAGTAATGAGAAGAATATTGCACAGTGTTTGCAATCTCAGCTACCAGAATTATTTCCTTTACACATTAGAAACTCAGTGTTTATTCTTTCTTCTTGATATTAAACAANCAGTTTCTTAGTTAGCAAAATAAAAACGTTGAACTCCAGAGAACTTCTGAGTATCGTTATAATTTTTCTAACACATCGATGCTTACATTATCAAACATGATGAACTTCTCAGTAATGAGAAGAATACTGCACAGTGTTTGCAATCTCAGCTACCAGAATTATTTCCTTTACACATTAGAAACTCAGTGTTTATTCTTTCTTCTTGATATTAAACAAAAATAAATTTGGAAAAATCTTAAAAAACAAAAATAACTAGGCAAATGCTCATCAGCCCTTCATTTCTTGATTCTGTGATATGCTACTGAAAATAGAAGAGCGGTGTGACTTGCACACAGAAAGGGAAGAAAGACATTCGTCTGTCTCATCCTGGCTTTACCACAACTCAGCTTGACCTCTGATGAACCCTGTATGCACTTTCCTGATGATAGGAAGGTGGGCCGAAATACACTTTGCCTAAATGAATTTAATTTGCATTAAAAGAAAAAGACATATAATGAGAACCAACTGTGCAGCGTGGGGGACTCTGCGCAGTGCTCTGTGGTGACCTGCATGGGAAGGAAACCCGGAAAAGAGGGGACATGTGTGTACGTAAACTGATTCACGTCGCCATACAGCAGACGCTGACGCAACATTGTAAACGACTATACTTCAATGAAATAGAATGAAATTTAAAACAAGAAAAGAAAGAAAAAGATATGGATCAACATTGTTCTTCTGAACAGCTGCAATGACACACTTACCAAAACCCTACTGTCAAACACATTCCTAATACTAGCAAATATTTATAATACTTACCCTTTCTCAGACATTGTTCTAAATTGTAAAGAATATGGTAGCTCACTATTCTTTTCAAAGTTCTTTAGTAGTTCTAGGTAGCCTTCAGATATAGTCTGCCTTCGTACTAAACAGGAGTGATACACACACACACACATATATGTTTGTGTGTATATACATATATTAAAAGAAGTACATTTGGAGACATATATATATATATGTTTGTGTGCTCAGTCACTTCAGTCCTGTCCAACTCTTTGCGACCCATGGACTGCAGCTCACCAAGCTTCTCTGTCCATGGGAAGCTCCAGGCAAGAGGACTGGAGCGGGTCGCCTTGCCTTCTTGTATACATATATATATACACACACACACACACATATATATATCTGTCTATCTTCTGGAGGAAGGCATGGTGATATATGTATATGGGATTGAACCCGGGATATACATATATATGTATATAGTTGGGATCTTCCCAACCCAGGGATTGAACCTGGGTCTCCCGCAAGGCAGGCAGATTCTCCAGCATCTGAGCCACCAGGGAAGCCCTTCACTGTTACCTTTAGTGCTACAGACTCCACTCATTTCCCAGTTACTCAGGTCAGTGATAGCTTAGGCTAGCGCTGTTTCCCCAAGTGTCCTCCAGTGAGGCTGTTTACTACCTTAACATACAGTTAGACTGGTTCCACTCTGGATCCTCAGACTTCCTACATGATTTATTCTTAATTTGCATACACTATTCACTCTATTGTAAATAAAACAAATAGGCTTTGACAAATTCATATATTCAACATTGCATAATCATACAAAGTAGTTTCATCTGCCTATATAATTCTGTACTTCATCTATACAACCCCTTACTCTGAATTCTTGAAAAACCATTGATCCTTTTAGCATCTGTATACTTCTGTCTTTTCCAGAATGTCATATAAATGACCTCGTATGTATGGTATGAGCCTTTTTAGACTTTGCTTTTAACTAACCAATATACACTTCAAGATTTATCAATATTTTTCCATGATTGCTGCTGCTGCGGCTAAATTGCTTCAGTCGTGTCTGACTCCGTGTGACCCCCTAGATGGCAGTGCACCAGGGTCCCCGGTCCCTGAGATTCTCAAGGCAAGAGCACTGGATTGTGTTGCCATTTCCTTCTCCAACGCATGAAAGCAAAAAGTGAAAGTGAAGTCACTCACTCGTGTCTGACTCTTAGTGACCCCATGGACTGCAGTGCACCAGGCTTCTCCGTCCATGGGATTTTCCAGGCAGGCAAGAGTATTGGAGTGGGTTGCCATCGCCTTCTCCTTTCCATGATTAAATAGCTCATTTTTTGATAATATTAAGTGGTATTCTATGTTATGGTTGTGAGAGGGTTGTTTATCTGTTTGCCTATTGAAGTACATCTTATTTCCAGTATATGAAGATTATGAATAAAGCTGCTATAAACATCTCTGTGTAGGTTTATCTTTGGACATAAATTTCCAAATTGATACCTAAGAGTACAGCTGTGGAATGATATATTTAAGACTATGTGTAGCTTTGTAAGACACTTCCTAACTTCCTTCCAAAGTGGCTGCCCCTTTTATGTTCCTCACTGACACGTATTGTCGGTCTTGCAGATGCAAGTGAGGTTTTATTTTTAAGGGAAGGTGTCTGTTCAGATCTTTTGCTCACTTTTTGATTGTGTTATATTCTTAGTGTTTTAGTTTAATAGTTTTGTACGTATCGGATAAAAGCATTTTATCAGATACGCTTTGCAAGTATTTTTCTCCTAATGTGTAGCTTGTCTTTTATACTCTTAACATCTTTTGTAGACCAGAACTTTAAACATTTTGGTAAAGTCCACTTTATGAATTTTTTCTTTTGTAAAAACTTCTGCTTTTGATATTGTGGCAAAAACTTATTACAGAATTTAAGGTCACATAGATTTTCCTCCAGTATTTTCTTCAAAAAATTTACACTTTTTATTTTACATTTGACCCATTTTAATATTTTTGCACATGTACACTCAATTGTTACAGCTCCATTACTTCAAAAGTTTTATAGGTTATCTGCATGCTACTGGTTTTATACTGAATTATGGTTGGTTTGGAAGTACAGATTATTTATTATTAAAATATGACACAGGAAACATTGTAACTTGTTAAAAATAAATTTGAGCTTCTATATATCTTATAGGATTATGTCACAATTAAAATTTTCTAAGAATTCTCCTTTAAGAATAGATAGTAATTACCTTTTCTACACAAAT
Organism: Oreotragus oreotragus; assembly: GCA_006410675.1. Taxonomy (NCBI): domain Eukaryota; kingdom Metazoa; phylum Chordata; class Mammalia; order Artiodactyla; family Bovidae; genus Oreotragus; species Oreotragus oreotragus. Next base: position 86,900 of record SJYX01018451.1, read on the forward strand.
GTTTCTTATGTAATTCAAGGTATGTTTGATCATTTATTCATCAATGTACACTATTGCACAGGTTAATCCTGGCATCTAAGCCTTCATGAAGGCATTTTAACATTATGCACTGACATTTATACATTTTTCACTGTAAAACTTTATCAACATTTTTCATTCATTCAAAGAATTTTCTTTAAATTGTAACTCAAATCTAATTATTGATCTTCATGAATCCAAGCTCCCTGTCATTCCCAAATTAGCACTCATTACCATCAGTTGAGTAGAATTGTGATCAATTGAAGTCATTTATTTTTAATGTACAATTAATTGTTTGTGGGGATACAATTAATTGGACTCATTGGTTTCTCACTTTGAAAAATTAAATAAAAAAATTAAGCAGTTCACAAATGATCCCATTGAACTGCAGCATAAAGAGTAGTAACATTTCTTAATTGACTGAGTATTAGTAAAATTACTTGAGAAAATTAGATTAGTTAAAGAGTCCCAGATGTTTTTCCTGGACACCCCCCTGTTTTTAATAGGATATCAAGATTTTAAAATGTTTAAAAATATAAAACAAATGAGAATAAGAAATGAAAACTTTTTCATTCATGAGATCCTTAAGACATAATTGGGAATGCACAGAATCAGTTTTAATATTTAATTTAGAGTACCTGTTAATATTTGTTTCTAGGATTTAGAAATATTTCTGATGCACGTTTTGGAGCAGTCAAAAGTCAGAATATTGTTGTATAGCACCCTCTTTGACCAAAGCCTCTAGTAAGAGATATCACATGGAAATAATTCCCTACAGTTTTATAAGAGAAAAAAAAAATGCCTTTCTTCACCAAGGAATTATATGGAGCTGAGTGAAAATTCTGTTACTGTATTCACTGGTGAAAGTACACATATTAAGTGCTAAGGGAAGACGATACAGAGTTGAAGGGGATCTTTTGGAAATATGTCACAGATTTTCAAAGCGTACTGACACTTTTTTAAGTCAACAAATTACCTAACCTTGCTTAAAAGCAAAATGAAAAAAAAGAAAAGGTTTTTATTTGATTTTTAAATATAAGCCACTTTCCATGAATGCATGCTGTGTGCTCAGTCATGTCCTGCTCTTTGCGACTCCATGAATTATAGTCCACCAGGCCTGCCTGTCCATGTAATTTTCCAGAAAAGAATACTGGAGTGGGTAGTCATTTCCTACTCCAGGGGATCTTCCCGACCCAGAGATCAAAGCTGTGTCTCTCTCATCTACTGCAATGGCAGGCAAATTTTTTACCACTGTGCCATGTGGGAAGCCCCTTCCATATATACTGTTCAGCATTTTCAATTTACCAATTTATATAAAATATATTTATGAGGCAATGTTGCTTTCTGCATAAAAAGTTTTCTCCATGCTAGGATTAGATATGCTAGTATCCATACATTAATTCCCTAACTTTTTTAAAAAAATACTGTCTTATTTGCCATGTTCTGTCCTTAGCCTTGAGGGTATAATAGTGGATAAAAAAAGGCAAAAATACCATTGACTTTCTCCCTCAGCTATATTGAGGTATAACTGACATATAACATTGTATAAGCTTAAGGTGTAAAACATAATGGCTTAGATGTCCGACTCTTTTTATTCCCTAACTTTTTAAAAAAATACTGTCTTATTTGCCATGTTCTGTCCTCAGCCTTGAGGGTATAATAGTGGATAAAAAAAGGCAAAAATAGCATTGACTTTCTCCCTCAGCTATATTGAGGTATAACTGACATATAACATTGTATAAGGTTAAGGTGTACAACATAATGGCTTAATTATGTATATATTATGAACTGATTACCACAGTAAAGTTAGTTAACACATTTATCCTCTCAGATCATTCCAATTTTTTTTTCTTCTTTAGTGGTAAGAATTTTCAAAAAGCTACTTTTCAAATATATAATACAACATTGTTAACTTAGTATCATTTATGGTGCTCATAATTTGGGTGGAAACTTTGGTGAGATACACAAAGAAAACATCGGTCAATTATTGTTGGGTTAAGTACCTTCTCATTCCTTGGAAGGAAAGTTAGGACCAACCTAGACAGCATATTAAAAAGCAAAGACATTATATTGTCAACAAAGGTACATCTATGGTTTTTCCAGTGGTCATGTATGGATGTGAGAGTTGGACTGTAAAGAAAGATGAGCACCAAAGAATTGATGCTTTTGAACTGTGGTGTTGGAGAAGACTCTTGAGAGTCCCTTGGACTGCCAGAAGATCCTACCAGTCCATCCTAAAGGAGATCCATCCTGGGTGTTCTTTAGAAGGACTGATGTTGAAACTGAAACTCCAGTACTTTGGCCACCTGATGCGAAGAGCTGACTCTTTGGAAAAGACCCTGATGCTGGGAGGGATTGAGGGCAGGAGGAGAAGGGGACGACAGAGGATGAGATGGCTGGGTGGCATCACCAACCTCAATGGACATGGGTTTGCGTAAACTCCAGGAGTTGGTGATGGACAGGGAAGCCTGGCGTGCTGTGGTTCATGGGTTGCAAAAAGTCAGACATGACTGAGTGACTGAACTTAACTGAACTGAACCTTCTCATTAATTGCAACTTTGTCTTAAAGAATTATCCTGAACACTCTGAAAACAGATTCACAAATACCACCACAGATAGTCACTGAAATATTAGTAAAGCTTATAAGGTGGGAAAGGAATTTGTAGAAAATTACTGGAGAAATGTAATGATTGCATCTGGCAAAATGGATTGACAAGGCATACTATCAGGTGCTGATCTTCCAGAGGAGGAAAAAGGTGAGGAGTGGTTAGGGGTAGAAAACTCCTAGTATAATTCAATTACTCTTCAGCTATTTTGCTCAGAGATGTCCCTGCACATCTCTGACATAAATACTCAAAGCCAAACGTTTTTCATCACACAATGATAACTGTGAATTGCATAGTGCAGTTAACTATTGAAATAAGTTAATTTCCTTTGCCTCTTACCATTGGAAAAAACTATAATATGGGTTATTAGTGAGTGAGGGATCCAAAAGTGTTGAGGCACAAACTTTTAAAGTATTAATGATACAATTTTGATCATTTGACTTAGTTGAGTAAATATCCCTGGACCCTGATGTGGATTTCGTTAGATTCTCATAGTCATTATTTAGAAAACACAGACAAAAAAAGGAAAAAAAGAATTGGAAGTTATAGGGAGGATTAGGAAGATATGGCGCTTCAGAGGGGTTGAAATGGTGGCCGGAGAGAAAGGATAGGGGTCCAGAGGAAGTGTCTACACTCCAGAGGGTCCAGAAGTAGTGTAGCTTATAGAGGGGAGGAAGCAGAAAGACTCTCATGGAATGCAAACTTTTTTTATACACTTGAGATGTAAGGTGCTTAGAACAATTACTCTTTTAACCATGTGCCTGGCTGATGGTGAAATGAAACCATCAGTCTTTATACCTAAGAGTGTGTGAAGTTAAGAGCATCATGAAAGACAGGTGGGTACTCTGAGGTTGTCATGCTGACATATACTGAGCTTCAGGAAAGGTCCTTGAGTGATCCTTTCCTGAGCAGACTCCTGTGTGGCTTCTGGAAACTGGAGGTCCCCACTTCCTCATGGTGTGTGTTTGTTCTTGATCATTCATGTGCTATAAGGACTGGATTTTGGGAGCTGCAGGCTCCTTGAGCCTGGGAGGTCCAGAGTTGTAACTGTCATGCTATGGAATGCAGGGGTTCAAATCTGATCTTCTAAGGATTCCTTCGCTTGAATTCTGATTCTCTCTCACTGTAACACAGACATAAATAATACATGCCATGCAACTTTAAATCTAATGGGACCATCAAGCAAATTAGCATTTTTTAATAGCAAATCCACATGCATAATGGGAAAAATATGTCTTGTGTTACCTAAAGCAAGTGAAAATGCTTTCATTCATTGAATATATTGTATCAACACATAGAAATTTGACCAACCACTGACCTAGTTGGTATTAAATTGGGAAGCCAAGCAAACCACTTGATTGTTGGCATAATACCATTTTGATCACTGCTGGTCTGTAAGATGGATGCTGACATACCACACATGAAGAGACTGCATTGGTCACGTTGAACGAGTAACTGGTTTTATTTTTCATTTCCCTTAAAGTAACTACTAATTATATTTATTTACTCCCACTGAAAGTGGAAATCCAACATTTAGAGCTAGAGAAATAGTTTTGAATATCTGGATATATCTTTTTAGTTACATCATTCCTTTCAAATAATTCTCTATTATTATTACTATGGGGCTTCCCTGGTGGCTCAGAGGTTAAAGCGTCTGCCTCCAATGCAGGAGACCCGGGTTCGATCCCTGGGTTGGGAAGATCCCCTGGAGAAGGAAACGGCAATCCACTCCAGTATTCTTGCCTGGAGAATCCCACTGATGGAGAAGCCTAGTAGGTTACAGTCCACTGGGTCGCAAAGAGTCGGACACGACTGAGCGACTTCACCTCACCTTATTATTACTATACTTTATTTTGGATAGCCCTGATACTCTGAATAAAACCCTTCTTTGTGAAGCACATGATCCAATCAGTCTTCTTAAAGTAACATTTTTAGGTTTACTTTAAAAATAGTTGGACTAGATTTTTTACCTATTGACTTATGAACTGATTTAACGTCTGGGAGTACCAAGCAAAATTTTGCTTTCAAGCTGACTATAACCAAAGTGCACATGTCTTTTGCATTTCATGAAATTTGAACATTTTCCCTTTTCCCTTTTAATTAAAATCTTATTTCACTGCTCTTATTTTCCCTATTTTTCTTTGGGTAGTTGAAACAAGTGTAAATGGGAAATTTCAAAAGAATGGGAACACTTGGCTATATTTCTGGCTGATCAAGGAGCAGAAAATGCAGGAAATCTAATGAGAAAGCTTATTATTATGATTTGCACAGCTCAGCTTTTGCATAATCAACCATGTCAATGCACTCACACATTTGCGAATGCCGCTTAGAACTACACATCTGAATCTTTTTAATGTTCCTCCATTACCATTGCTTTTGCTGCCCCACTCAGGAAGCCATCATCCATGACCCCAATTTTCAAAATGGGCTAGCTAAAAACAAAGACTAGATGTGTTTCCTAATCCTATCAAACTTTTTTTTTAAGCAGAATGAAAACAGGTGGTGTTCTCAATTTTTAAAGGAGACGAATTATGAACTGTAATCTGAATATGGCTGTGATTATCCAGGTACAATTGCTCACATGAAAGATGGTAGAATTGTTGAAGAAGCTTTGTAATATTCAGGTGATCTTTGTTAACAGCTGTGGTGCTTTTGATCCCTTAATATCATGCAGTACTTCAGTTCCTAACAGTATAGGAACATATGTTACTATTTGTCAATATGACAGTGTAATACATATGTATGAAGTTGGGTATCATGCTAAGGAAACTGAACCTACATCCCTCCAATAGAATTGATGTGAGTCGTAAATACCCCTCACTTCCCTTCTCAACCTTCCCACATCCCTACGCTTCGGTTCAGTTCAGTTCAGTTCAGTCGCTCAGTCGTGTCCGACTCTGCGACCCCATGAATCGCAGCACGCCAGGCCTCCCTATCCATCACCATCTCCCGGAGTTCACTCAGACTCACGTCCATCGAGTCCGTGATGCCATCCAGCCATCTCATCCTCGGTCGTCCCTTTCTCCTCCTGCCCCCAATCCCTCCCAGCATCAGAGTCTTTTCCAATGAGTCAACTCTTCACATGAGGTGGCCAAAGTACTGGAGTTTCAGCTTTAGCATCAGTCCTTCCAAAGAAATCCCAGGGTTGATCTCCTTCAGAATGGACTGGTTGGATCTCCATGCAGTCCACGGGACTCTCAAGAGTCTTCTCCAACACCATAGTTCAAAAGCATGGACTCACATTAAAACATGCTGAAATGGTGACACATCGTAAGACAGTTCACTATTATAGTCTGGTGATATTTTAAAACTCCTGCCCAATGCATAAAATAGCTTTATGGTAATCCACTTAACACCTATTAATATTATTATAGTTATTTTACTTTTTTGATGATTAAATGAACAATCAGTGATTCTCAATAGGAGAGATTAATTTCAAAATCATATTTTTCATGTTATTATGTAAAACAGGGTGAAATAAAATTTGAGCACCACTGATTAGTGCTTTCTAAAATATTTCCCGAATAAGAAACAAAACTATACATGAGAGAAAAATTCAATAAATGTGTAGGTGATTGAAGAATCCCTTAAAAAGGTGTCTGTGTCATGGATTCCTGAATGATAACCTGTAAAGGATGCAGGTGGTAAGGTGACATGGGAGCAGGGATCCTAATTAATATTCAGAAGAGGACATTGAGGCCTTTTTTTTCTAGTATATAGATGGCATAAAAGTTTTGAGAGCTACTCAATATTTGAAAGAATACAAAATGATGTCAACAAACTGAAAAGTAACATATAATGAGATGGAATTTTAAAACATTAAATGGAAAGGATTGTCTTTCTTATGAAAAAAAATTGCAAACATAACATAGCATGTGCAACATGAGGGAGGCATAACAAAAACATGTCCTAGGGATTTAACTAGAGGACAGATTAATATGAAACTGCAGGATGAATAAAAACCCTGAGAACATTTTGAATACATCAACCTTTGAACAGACCTTTATGCATTTCAAGACAGATTTTAAAGTGTCTTTCAACAAGCTTATATTTCCAGGTCTAATTTTAAAATTGGATTAGTATATTAGAATTTTAAATAAATCCCAAGAGAAAGAAAAACCAAAGCTTGCTGACCATCTACCTCTTTAAATATGATCAAGAACTGTGGTCAGTTCTTAGGTATAATCTATGCCTGAGAGATAAGGAAAACAATCTTATACATTGTGGACACTAAATTCATACATGCAATTATTATTCAGTATTTGTTTAGACTCAGTTAATAGGGCTTCTCAGGTGGCGCTTAGTGGTAAAGAACCTGCCTGCAGGAGACATAAGCGACATGGGTTCGATCCTTGGGTCAGGAAGATCTCCTAGAGGAGGGCATGGCAACCTGCTCCAGTATTCTTGCCTGGAGAATTCTATGGACAGAGGAGCCTGGTGGGCTACATTCCACGGGGTCACAAAGAATTGGACCCTTCTAGAGTGGCTTAGCGTGCACAAACGCACTGGCCAATAGCCACACAAAGCACAAAAGTATTAGATCCTCTTTGAAGCAAATATCTAAAAACTTTAGAAAGGCTATCTTCATAAATGCATTTCTCACTGTATTATTTATTTTAGGAAAAGTAAAACTGATATTAGAGGACAAAAGCTGAAGAACAGATAAATGATGCTTTATATATATATATTAGGATATTGTGAAAAAGTATTTCTAAGGACTTTATAATAATATTAATTTACTCATGTGAATATATTGATTAAAGAATAAACAAAGAGCCATGAAATTAAAAGACACTTACTCCTTGGAAGAAAAGTTATGACCAACCTAGACAGCATATTCAAAAGCAGAGACATTACTTTGCCAGCTAAGGTCTGTCTAGTCAAGGCTATGGTTTTTCCTGTGGTCATGTATGGATGTGAGAGTTGGACTGTGAAGAAGGCTGAGCACTGAAGAATTGATGCTTTTGAACTGTGGTGTTGGAGAAGACTCTTGAGAGTCCCTTGGACTGCAAGGAGATCCAACCAGTCCATTCTGAAGGAGATCAGCCCTGGGATTTCTTTGCAAGGAATGATGCTGAAGCTGAAACTCCAGTACTTTGGCCACCTCATGTGAAGAGTTGACTCATTGGAAAAGACTCTGACGCTGGGAGGGATTGGGGGCAGGAGGAGAAGGGGACGACATAGGGTGAGATGGCTGGACTGCATCACTGACTCGATGGACGTGAGTCTGAGTGAACTCGAGGAGTTGGCGATGGACAGGGAGGCCTGGCGTGCTGCGATTCATGGGGTCACAAAGAGACAGACACGACTGAGCGACTGAACTGAACTGAACTGATGGATATATATATATATATAAACAAACCATGTGCAGGGTTATAAAAAGCATACCAAAATGGAATATACCTAACTGAAAATATTTAACAGTTAGAGCAATATCTGCTGACAAACATGGGGAAATCACATGAAAGAACAATTCACAAACAGAAAGTTACCTGGTAAACAAAATATAAAAATATCCTAATTTGTTCAAAGGACTCAAGTAAACCTAACTGAAAACACTAGTGCCATTTTACTTTCCTTAATAAGTTAAAAATATATTTAATAATACATGATGAAGTCAAAATTGCAACAACCAAGAAAAGATATGTATTCACAACTCTAACAATGTAGTATTAGAATGCTTATGAAAAACTATAAATTCACACATTTTGACCCCATCCCTCCTTAATTTCAATCCCGACTGTGAGAGGTTTTCTTGTGCACAACTAGAAGCAGACTAGAAACTCTGTGTAAATGATCCTTGAAATGTTCCATGAAACTTCTGAAGGAAGTCAATGTACCTAACACTAAAGGAATGGTTAATAAGATTATGGTTATTCTCTCAATGGAATATCAAGCTGTTATACAATAATTTATGAAGTTTGAAAAACAACATATAGATATGATATATTATCAAGTGAAGCTCAGGTTATAAGTTATAAACACATTAATATTTAAAGTTACATGAAAAGTATAGGCATATGTACAATGATTAAAGGAAACTTTCAAACTGACAATAATTTTTTTTTAGTATGGTTGAATGATGGAATAATTTCCACATTGAATTATTTTAAAATATCTTTTAAAAACAAAATAATGCTTAGAGCCAAGAATAAAGTCTGGGCCATAAATGTATACACACACACACACACACACACACTTGACACTAAAGTGAATCATAGATGACTTGGTATAGAAATATGTAAAGAAAATTGGGAAAATAATGAAGCTCTTTGAAAAATATTGAAATTTAAGGAAAAGCAAACTGAGCGACTTCACTTTCACTTTTCACTTTCATGCATTGGAGAAGGAAATGGCAACCCACTCCAGTGTTCTTGCCTGGAGAATCCCAGGGACAGGGTAGCCTGCTGGGCTGCCGTCTATGGGGTCGCACAGAGTCAGACACGACTGAAGCGACTTAGCAGCAGCAGCAAAGGATAAGAACTCACATTAGCCTAATTAGAATGACAAAACAGGCTAAAAAAGACAGCTGGCTGTATCTCCTACAAAGTGAAAAATGCTTACTTCTTCAAGAGGGCTGGGGATGTACTTACTAGGCAACTTCTCACACCTAATTATGCTGGAATACAAATAACAAACGTTCACTACTATGAAGTAACCAAAAGCATTCCACCTCCAAGAACCTGTACTAAATGGTGAGTTTGTTTGCAAGTTAGAGGTAGCAAATTGAGTCAACGCTGTCAGTCTTGGATTGGCTTAAAGGAGGCTCTGCAGGATGAAACTCTTTACAGAAGCTGTCTGCTCTGATCCTGTCTTTAGAGCGTGCGGAGTTCCTCCAGCAGGTGGGGAGACAGGCTGGGTGACACAATGAGACTGAAATGGCCAGCACTTGTCCTCAACGCAGGCAAATGCAGGAGAGCGTCTCCCCTGTCTTGAGGCTGACTGTTTATGTCTAACTGCCTATGGTCTCCTGACTGCCCTCTAACACACATCAACTTCTCCTCCAAGGAATGCTCTACTCCCAGTCTCTATCCCTTCATTCCTATTCTCAAGCTCAAGAATCTCATTTTCTTAGCCAAAACTAATGAAATGACAAAGAAGCCCTGCTCCTCCTGTACACAAATCAGAGAATAAGCAGAGGTGTGTGAATCAAGGCTGAAGATGTAGGATGCATTTTTTACTGACTCCAGTACTGCTGAAGTATTTCACTCTACTGACTTAAATTCTAGACCAAACATGGAGTCTTGAGCATATCTACAATGCCTATTCACTTATTCAATAACATTTTACTGAACACCCACCAATCTGGCAGAAGAAACAGAGAAGAATGTGATTTCCTCAAGGTATTTAACGTTTAACAATGAAATTTAAGAAGCATTTGAATAATGTGAATATACTTACAATATTTTGGTATGGATTAATACTGGTATAGATACAAAGTTATATCATCAGTAAGATGGAATCTTGGCTATGCATAAAGGGTTAGGGTAGACAGGTGCTAGAGAATAAGAGAATGTCTTTAGTGACAGTCTAGGGATAGAGGCAGAAATTCCCTCAGAGAATTACTAGATGATTCCTGACAGTAGGAAAAACACGGATGAAGTAGAGACACATGAAGGATCAGCAACTTCACAGAAAGTCCCAGCGCTTCTCTGTGACTAGAGCAAAGGACATATGGCAAAGAGTGCTGGGAATGAAACCTTTACTACAGCTAATAGGGAACCTGCCTTGGAGTATATGTGGAATTAGAGTGATATTTCTTGAGGTCATGAAAATGAAAGATGTTAAGATACTACTATTGGTGTGGGAGTTAGAAGAGGATTGTATGAAATATCATAGAGTACAAGAGAGATATTTTAGAACTAGGATTCATAGAACATTCACTGATAAAATAGGAGCCCCCTGAAGCAAATTTGTTCCTTTACCTGAGATGGCTCAACAATACCATCATCAACAAATCTACAAACAATAAACATTGGAGAGGGTGTGGAGAAAAGGGAACCCTCTTGCATAGTTGGTAGGAATGTAAATTTGTGCAGACACTATGAAGAATAGTATGGGATTTCCTTAAAAAACCAAAAAGAGAATTACCATATGACCCAGTAATCTCACTACTGGGTAAATACCCAGAGAAAACCATAATTCCAAAAGATACATGCACCCTAATGTTCATTTTTTGCAACACTATTTACAATAGCTAGGACATGGAAGCAACCTACGTGTCCATTAATGGAGGAACAGATAAAAAAAAGATATGGTACATACATACAATAGAATATTATTCACCCATGAAAAGGAACAAATCTGTGTCATTTGCAGAGACATGGATGAGCCAAGAGACTGTTGTCCAGAGTGAAATAGATAAGAAAGAGGAAAACAAATATCATATATTAACACATATATGTGGAATCTAGAATAATGGTAAAGATGATCTTGTTTGCAAGCCAGAGATAGAGACACAGGTGTAGAGAACCAATAAATGGATATCAAGGGGAAAAGATAGAGAGGTGGGATGAATTGGGAGATTGATATTGACCTACGTACATTACTATGTATATACACTACTACTGGAAAGCACAGGGAACTCTATTCCATGCTCTATGATGATCTAAATTGGAAGGGAATTTTAAAAAAGAGTGCATACATGTTTATCTATGACTGATTTACTTTTCTGTACAACAGAGGCTGATACAACAGTGTATAGCAACTATACTCCAATATTTTAAAAAAGAAAAGAAAAAGAAAGTCTTTATTAAAATCTAGGCATTTAGCTATAGCTAACATATTTTACGCCTTCCCACAGAAGTACACCATGATGTGAACACAAGTAATTTACTAGTCAGATTTTAAAAAACACTAGACGGAGAGCAGGAATGTGAGATGGAGAAGAAAGGGAAGTCAGTACAGGTACATATGTACACAGGTCACCACTGTGAGTTACTGAAGCTCAGTCCCACGGGGACATGTTTCCAAGTTATTCCACCCAAAATGTGGTTCCCATTCATCAACTCCATCCATCACCTGGTTGTATACTACTCACGGGGGCATTAAATTGTTTGCACTCTGCCTTGACCCTTGCCCACAGACTGAGATATTTTTATAGCCAAAGACGGATTCACAGGTGTTTGCAGTAAGAAGCTGTCAGAGCTGTGAGTGCCAAGGAGATTTGGGTGGGAACTCGAAGCATCTGCTATACACATTACACCAATATTTCTCAACTGAGAGAATGCTGTAGAGTTCTGGTTTAGTTTCTACAATAAATTTTAATGTTTCTAAATTTTTGTATTATCTTACTTAAACATAGCTTCAGCATAGTCTGAACCTGGCTAATAACTTTGAACTAGTTCACTTCCTTGTCGTTTCAGTAACTCAGTGAAAGATCATATCAAGAAACATACATTTTTTTTTAATAAATAAGGAAGACGTCATGACATATTGTGTGAATGGAGGTTTCAGAGAAATTTTAGAAGAGAAAAGTTAGAGATTTTAGTCAGATAAACCAAGCTAATAGACAAGTACTGCTAGGGGGTGAATTGTGCATTCCACCTCCAGTTTATTCATTGAGTCCTAACTCCAAGTACTTCAGAATGCAACCTTATTCAGAAATAGTCAATGAAGATGGAATTAATTAAGATGAAGTCATTAGGGTGGATCCTAACTCAATGTAATATTTATTTTTCATTAAAAAGGGGAAATTGGGATTAAAAAAACAAACATACACTATGTGAAGATAAAGGAAGTGATCTAAAAACCAAGGAATGTCAGAGATTGCCACCAAACCAAACCAGGAGCGAGGCATGCAACAGATGTTTTTCACAACTCTCAGAAGGAATCAACCTTATCAACACCTTTATCTTAGACTTCTGGCCTCTGGAACTATGGGGTAATAAATTTCTATTATTTAAACCTTCCAGGTTGTGACTCTGTTTTGAAGGCACTAGAAAATAACACATATACCAAAGTAAAATAAAACCTATCCTCAGTAGACAATACAAAATATAATGATCATTTTGAGATTAGAATACTTAATTAACCATTGTTCATCCAATTATGATAACTTTCATTTTTATTGGTTTTATAGTTTTATTAGTATTTTTGTATTTTTGTTATCATATAAAATAGCTATGATTAAAGAGTTCATAAGTTATAATTTAAATAAAATTAATATTTTAATAAACATAACTTGATAATTATCAAGAATATTTTTAATGTACTCCAGTGAAAAGAAATAGCATAGACAGCATCTTAAAAAGCAGAAATTACTTTGCCAACTAAGGTCCGTCTAGTCAAGGCTATGGTTTTTCCAGTGGTCATGTATGGATGTGAGAATTGGAGTATAAAGAAAGCTGAGCACCAAAGAATTGATGCTTTTGAACTGTGCTGTTGGAGAAGACTCTTGAGAGTCCCTTGAACATCAAGAAGATCCAACCAGTCCATCATCTTAAAGGAAATCAGCCCTAAATATTCATTGAAAGGACTGATGTTAAAGCTGAAACGCCAATACTTTGGCCACCTGATGCGAAGAGCTGACTCACGTGAAAAGACCCTGATGCTGCGAAAGATGGAAGGCAGGAGGAGAAGAGGAAGACAGAGGATGAGATGGCTGGGTGGCATCACTGACTCAACAGACATGAGTCTGAGTGAACTCCAGGAGTTGGTGATGGACAGGAAGGCCTGGCGTGCTGCAGTCCGTGGGGTCACAAACAGTCAGACACGACTGAGCAACTGAACTGAACTGAAGGAAAAGAAACCTGGAGAAATCCTGCTGTAAACTATTGGCATATTTTCCTTATGAGTATGGTATGACTNTCTGAGTGAACTCCAGGAGTTGGTGATGGACAGGAAGGCCTGGCGTGCTGCAGTCCGTGGGGTCACAAACAGTCAGACACGACTGAGCAACTGAACTGAACTGAAGGAAAAGAAACCTGGAGAAATCCTGCTGTAAACTATTGGCATATTTTCCTTATGAGTATGGTATGACTGATGTAATGGTTTAATTTTAAAGTTTTGTGTCAACTTGACTGGGCTAAGGGATAGCCAGAAAACTGGTAAAACATTATTTCTGGATGTGCCTGTGAGGATGACTGCAGAGGAGATTAGTATTTTAATCATTAGATTTAGTAAAGAAAATTGCTCTCCACCAATGTGAGTGAACATCATCCATTTTCTTGCAGTCCCGAATAGATGGAAAGGTGAAGGAGACGAAAGTAACTCTCTGTCTGAGCTGAGACACGACATCCACCTTCTCCTGCCCCAGGACATCAGTGCTTCTTGTTCTTGGGCTTTTAAATTCACACAGACTTATAGTACTATCCCTTGATTTTCTTCCTGTTGCTCATCTTTACTTGTTGGGGGGACTATCTTTTATTTTTGTCTCCAAGACCTTTATCCACTAACCTAAAAATATGGGGCATCTATAGACTTCTAGACTAATGTTCTGGACATTTGAGATGAACTGAGATTACTCACTACTCTAAGACCTGCTTCCCAGGTGGTACCAGTGCTAAAAAAATCTGCCTGTCAATGCAGGAGACACAGGAGACATGAGTTTGATTCCTGGGTTGGGAAGGTCCCTTGGAAGAGGAAATGGCAATCAACTCCATTACTCTTGCCTAGAGGATAGCTTGGCCAGTGGAGCCTGGTGGGATAGAGTCTAAACAGTCACAAAGATTCAAATATGACTGAGCATGCACTCATGCACACACACATATTCTAACCTTAATTCCCATTTCAAGTCCAGTTTCACAAAAGCATCTGTGATCTTATGTAGTAACTCGGCTGGGTCATCATTCTGCACATATTTGGTCATTTATCCTTTATGTTTATATAGTGGTTTTCTGGATGAGATTAACATTTAAATTGATGGACTTTGAGTAAATCAGATTATTCTCCATAGTTTGGAGACTGGATTGGCTCATCCAATCATTTGAAGGCCTTATTCCAAAAGATGACAAAGTTGAAAGGCATGCACTCATCTTCTCCTGTGAGAACTCCAAAATTGCAACTAACCACTGAACAAGCATCGACAGGAAAGTGTTGGATCCCAGCAAAAAAATATACCCCACATCCAAGGGCAAGTGAGAAGCCCCAACAAGATGATAGGAGGGGTGAAACTGATTAGATCTGATAGATAGAGTGATTAGCTCTGAGATAGAGTACATGAAGAACTATTGATGGAGGTTCATAACATTGTACAGGAGGCAGGGATCAAAACCATCCCCAAAAAGAAGAAATGCAAAAAGGCAAACTGGTTGTCTGAGGAGGCCTTACAAATATCTGGCAAAGGAAGTGAAGTGGAAAGCAAAAGAGAAAAGGAAGGATACATCTATCTGAATGCAGAGTTCCAAAGAATATCAAGGAGAAATAAGAAAGTGATCAATGCAAAGAAATAGAGGAAAACCTTTGAATAGGAAAGACTAGAGATCTCATCAAGAAAATTAGAGATACTAAGGGAACATTGTGCAAAGATGGGCAAAATAAAGCACAGAAATGGTAGGGACCTAACAGAATTAGAAGACATTAAGAAGAGGTGGCAAGAATACACAGAACTGTACAAAAAAGATCTTCATGACCCATACAATCATGATGGCTGTGATCACTGACCCAGAGCCAGACATCCTGGAGTGTGAAGTCAAGTGAGCCTTAGGAATCATCATTATGACTAAAGCTACTGAGGGTGATGGAATTCCAGGTAAGCTATTTCAAATCCTAAAAGATGATACTGTGAAAGTGCTGCACTCAATATGCCAGCAAATCTGGAAAACTCAGCAGTGGCCACAGGACTGGAAAGGGCAGCTTTCATTCCAATCCCAAAGAAAGGCAATGCCAAAGAATGCTCAAACTACCATACAATTGCACTCATCTCACACGGTAGCAGAGTAATGCTCAAAATTCTCCAAGCCAGGCTTCAGCAGCACATGAACCGAGAACTTTCAGATGTTCAAGCTGGATTTAGAAAACTCACGGGAATCACAGATCAAATTGCTAAGACCGTTGGATCATAAAGAAAGAAAGAATTCCAGAAGAACATCTACTTCTGCTTCATTGACTATGCTAAAGCCTTTGGCTGTGTGGATCACAACAAACCGGAAAATTTTTCAAGAGATGGGAATAGCAGACCATCTGACCTGCCTCCTGATAAATCTGTATGCAAGTCAAGAGCAACAGTTAAAACTGGACATGGAACAGTGGACTGGTCTCAAATTGGAAAAAGAGTACATGAAGACTGTATATTGTCACTCTGCTTTTTTAACTTATATGCAGAGTACAACATGCAAAATGCTGAGCTGGATGAAGCACAAGCTGAAATCAAGATTACCAGGAGACATATCAACAACCTCAGATATGCAGATGACACCACCCTTATGGCAGAAAGTGAAGAGGAACTAAAGAGCCTCTTGAAGAAAGTAAAAGAGTAGAGTGAAAAAGTTGGCTTAACGTCCAACATTCAAAAAACTAAAATCATGGCAACCAGTCCCATCACTTCATGGCAAATAGATGGGGCAACAATGGACACAGTGACAGACTTTCTGTTTTTGAGCTCCAAAATCACTGTAGATGGTGGCTCCAACCTTGAAATTAAAAGACTCTTACTTCTTGGAAGGAAAGCTATGATCAATATAGACAGCATATTAAAAAACAGAGATAGAACTTTGTCAACAAAGGTCCGTCTAGTCAAAGCTATGGTTTTTCCAGTAGTCATGTATGGGTGTGAGAGTTGGACTATAAAGAAAGTTGAGCACTGAAGGATTGGTGCTTTCAAACTGTGGTATTGGAGTAGACTCTTGAGATTCCCTTGGATTACAAGGAGATCCAACCAGTCCATCCTAAAGGCAATCAGTCCTGAATATTCATTGGAAGGACTGATGCTGAAGCAGAAACTCCAGTACTTTGGCCCCCTTATGTGAAGAACTAACTCCTTAGAAAAGATCCTGATGCTGGGAAAGATTGAAGGCAGGAGGAGGAGGGGATGACAGAGGAGATGGTTGGAGAGTGACCGACTCGATGGACATGAATTTGAGCAAGTCCCAGGAGTTGGTGCTGGACAGGGAAGCCTTGTGCGCTACAGTCCATGGGGTTGCAAAGAGTTGGACACAACTGAGCAAAAGAGTTGAACTGAACTGAAGAGAACAAAGACTGAACTATCTGGAAAAATAAGAAATTTTTCCAGTAGAGGGCCCTCAGACTTGAACTGCAAACTTCCCTTCTCCCTCCATCTCCAGACTTCCAACCTACCTTGCTGATTCGGGGCTTACTATATTTCATAATTGCATGACATAATTACTTAAAATCAATAAATCAATCTCTCTTACCATTTCCCCTCCTCTGCCTCTCTATATAAATCGTCTTGGTTCTGTTTCTCTGGAGAATCCTGATGAATTCTAAGTACTTGAATTTAAATAAATTACTTGGACTAATATGGGGTAGACATGGTTTAATTAGTCCACTTTGAGTCAAGTAGCCATCATTGAGCCAACCGATGGTAAGGAAAGACTGGAATAGGCAAAGTATGGCAAGTTCCAGTATGATTATTTGATCATACAGTTAATGCAAGAAAGAAAAAAAAATCATTTTACAGAAGAGAAAAGTATGGAGAGCCATGTGAAGAACATATCACACATATATTTGCTGAATCGGCTACCAAAAATAGCACAGTTTAAGACAAAATACATGTAAAACAAATGTCCAAGTGTGTTTTCTTATAAAGAAAAAATATAAAATAGTTCACTTCATTCTGTCTGGCAAAAAGTATCACGTGGTTAAGCTTAATTAAACTGGTGAATTTCAAAGTATGCTGTTGACTGGTCTCATTTATCTGCTATTTTTCTAAAAATGACATCTGTAAAGTATCTTAAAAGGGCTTTGGACCTAACTTGTTCTCACTATTGAATGCAATCTATACTTCACATTTTACATTGATGTTTTATAGATTATTATGTAAAATATATAGTTCATCTGATTTCTTCATTGAATATAATCTAAAGAAAATATGTATGGAAATCACCTTAAAATCAAATTAATATTGAAATATGCTGAAGTCTTTCATGCCATAACATTTTATGGCTGCATAATTAAGGTTTATAATGTGTACTAAGTACTTACAGCCTGAAAACATAGTCAAAAGAATGTCTAAATATGAGAGACTCATGTTTTCTCCCATTATTCTACTGCAAGCACTTTGGCATAGAGTTTGTTGCACAGGGATTGGGTATACGAGTTTGCAGTCAATGCCGATCAAAGGACAGATTAAATTGGAGGGCTGAAAACTGCTAATTTCTAATTTATAGTATTTCTTACTAATAGCACTCAACAGGACAGCGGAAGTCTTTCATTTCTCACTCTTTCGCTTAGCAAGGGGCTCCGTCTTCTTTCATTTAGTCCCTAATGTAAGGTATCACTACAGGGACAGAAATTTACCAGGACATCCGTTTTATAAAGAATACAATCACTGTCCCATAAGTGACGTCCTATCTGTAAAGAATTGGGAAGGAGTTAGCTGGCCTTGAAAGCTAGATGTCATGCCTTCTGTTGCTAATCCTGCCATCCATTAATTGCCACTGAGGAAATGTGAATTCTCTGGGCATTATTTTCTTCAACTGGATACTGTGGGAAATAGAAGAAAACTTCTATCCTTTGATTATAAGAAATACATTTCGACTCTACTACATGTAGCTGTCTTAAGGAAAATATTAGCAAATGTGGCAGTAGATGTTTTCATTGTTCACAGAACCATTGCTACTTTTCCAAGCACATCTCGTGTCTTTTTTGCTCTGTCAACAAAACTTTATTTGGGAACTGAAACTGAGACTTAATGCATCCATTTCAAAAATCTGCAGATACTTCGGAATTTCTGTGCATAATGTGATATTTTTTAGAAAAAAATTTAGCTGTGTGTGTAATATCAAACTTGCAGACTGAATATTTTAATGTTATATTTTTGGTCACTGAATCAAAATCTTTCTCGACTGAATATATAATCACTATAACAGATCCCTGGAACTTATTTCAAATCTATGACTTTAAGTTACTTTCAAAATAGTCGGAGTATTTTTAAAACTAGCAGTGAATACTCCCCATTCCGTAAGATGCAACTCTAAATCAACAGTCAGGTTTGCATTTTGTTCTCTCATATGCACTATTTTTCCCATATCAGTCTGTCTTGTTTCCATTCTTTTCGATTTAGTAGCCAGTTTACTTAACCCATTATTGTCAGTTCAGAGGCTGAGAACTACAGGATATATGGTAGTAACATTGTTGTTGCACCTCAGCCGTCACTCCCAGGGCCCACGACAAATGACCCTTCAAGTCACACTGCAGAGTAAGAGTAGAGCGCTGCTTCCAGAAACACTCAGTCTCCATGTTGACTGAGACCCCNAAAAAAAAAAAAAAAACTGAACTTTAATTTTAATAGAAATAGCACATTAACAAGACTATATTAACTACATTGGCAGGAAAGTATTTATCCATTCAGTAAGAATTTGTGCATGCGTATTTTATGTTCAAGATGATGTTGATGATGGAGGAGGTGGAAAAAACAGAATAAGTTTCAATCTCATATGTAATTATCAAAATTCCAGAAGCTTTCACTTAAAGGCTTATCTTTTATCCATATTAGGATGGAGGAGTATGCCAAACTCTTTTCACTCACTTAGGAATCCATATTTCTTCCTGTTTATTACTTGAGCCAGCTACGTTAAGCCAATAGCTAGGGAAGGAAAGGATGGTAAGTGGGATGTCTCTAAAGACCAGGTCTAGAAGCAGTGCTGATCACTTTCCTCACAGTCACGGACCGTAACTCAGCTACAGCTTGCACTGAAGTGCAAACAAAACCTGGCAGGACCCCAAGAGTAATAGGGAAGTTGGACTTTGGTGAACATTCATAACCTCTGCAACAAGTCTTGAGATGAGTGAGAATACAGGGAAAAGCTCAGATGAGCAATACTCTTGGCAAGGTAATTCAAATTGACTTAGAATCCAACGCAAGTTGAAGGGTGATTGTCACGCATGCCACTTAAGAAAGTTTATAAGATGGAAGAACTGCCAGAGAAGAATAATGGGCTTTTCTCTTTTAGCCTAGGAATAATTTAAAAGTTAAGCAAAAGAAATCCTCAGCAATCCAGTATTTTTCAATTGTTTTCATTCAAAGTACATAATACACCCATATGTATTAAGAGCTTGGGATATTTCTGCTTACTAAATTATGAATTCTTATAATACTTAGATACATAAGTGTGCATATGATACAATCTTCTATGCTGCTTCAACAATTATTGAGGTATAGGATGATGGATTCAGAGAAAGCAATGGCACCCCACTCCAGCACTCTTGCCTGGAAAACCTCATGGGCAGAGGAGCCTGGTAGGCTGCAGTCCATGGGGGTCGCAAAGAGTCAGACACGACTGAGCAGCTTCACTTTCACTTTTCACTTTCATGAATTGGAGAAGGAAATGGCAACCCGCTCCAGTGTTCTTGCCTGGAGAATCCCAGGGACGGGGGAGCCTGGTGGGCTGCCGTATGTGGGGTTGCACAGAGTTGGACATGACTGAAGCAAATCAGCAGCAGCAGGATGATGGATTACAATAATTAATTTATTTGGAGTGAAAGTGATTATTTCCAGAATATTATGTCAGTAAAAGTATTAAAATATTTTGATACACTGTTGTAATTCAGTGGCACTTATATTTCTAATTAGGTGAAGAGGAGGAGGAAGGAAAATATCTAAATTATTCATTTTTATAGATAATTTTAGTATGCAATCCTTGAGAAAAAGTGAGCCTAAGATATAGCCCTGTGTTTTACAGCTGACATTAACATAATGTGAGTAACACAACTAACAAATATAGTGTGTTACCTATACTTCAATTTTAAAGAAGAATATAACTGAGGAAGAAAGTGGCAGGTATACAGAAATCAACCTCCCCAAATTTCCTGCCTAAAGCATATGAAATAACCTCACAGCTACAAAAATGCTATGAGGAACCATCTCATCAACAGTGCTTAAAGAATGCTACAATTGAAAATATAGCAATGACTAAGAAAAAAAATAATAAAACAGTCTACGGTTGGTTCTACATGCTTCCACCATATCCCTACTACACAGCTGTGCTTTGTGGTGAACAAAGTCATACCAAGAAAAATATGCATGGGAAACAGAGGAGATGTCAGTCAAAGGGACTGAGGGAGAAATGCGAAAACATCAGGACATGCTGAATCTGTCATAAATCTGGAAATACAAATAAGTATCTGAACAGACAAGGTGAAGGAGCTTCAAATTAGAGAAAATATAACGGGTCAGACGTGACACCAGACATGGAACAACGGACTGGTTCAAAACTGGGGAAAGAGTACGTCAAGGCTGTCTATTGGCACCCTGCTTATTTAACCTATATGCAGAGTACATCATGCAAGATCCCGGGCTGGAGGAATCACAAGTTGAAATGAAGTTTCCCGAGAGAGTAATATCAACAACTTCAGATATGCAGATGGCACCACTCTAATGGCTAAAGTGAAGAGAAACTAACGAGCCTCTTGATGAAGGTGAAAGAGGAGAGTAAAAAAGCTGGCTTGAAACTCAGCATTGAAAAAACTCAGATCATGGTATCCAGTTCCATCACTTCATGGCAAACAGATAAGGAAAAAATGGAAACAGTGGTTGATTTTATTTTCTGGTGCTCCAAAATCACTGCAGATGGTGAATGCAGCCATGAAATTAAAAGAAGCTTTCTCCTTAGAAGGAAAGCTTTGACAAACCTAGACAGCATATCAAAAAGCACAGAGAAACATCGCTCTCCAGACAAAGTTCCATATAGTCAAAGCTATGGTTTTTTCCAGTTTTTTCCCATATACAGATGTGAGAGTAGGAACATAAAAAAGGCTGAGTGACAAAGAATTGATGCTTTCGAATTGTGGTGTTAGAGAAGACTCTTGAGAGTTCCCTAAACAGCAAGAAAATCAAACCAGTGAATCCTAAAGGAAATCAGTCCTGAATATTCATTGGCAGGACTGATGCTGAAGCTGAAGCTCTAACACTTTGGCCACCTGATGCGAAGAGCTGACTCACTAGAAAAAGCCCCTGATGCTGGGAAAGACTGAAGGCAGCCGCAGAAGAGGCAACAGAAGGTGAGATGGCTGGATGGCATCACCAGCTCAATGGACACGAGTTTGAGCAAGCTTTGGGAGTTAGTGACAGAAAGGGAAGCCTGGCGTGCTGCAGCCCATGGGGTCGCAGAGTCACTAAGCACAGGGCTTAGTGACTGAAAAGCAACTATTTTCAAAGTCAAGATTTTAAAGGAAAAATACAAAAGTGGGTATTTGAGTGTTGCCTTTAATAGATGTTAGCAAAATGAAATTGCTATTTCTCCTTTCATGCATACCCATAAGCTAATAATGAACTGTGGGTGTGTAGTAACAAAGCAAGGCCATGATATTAGTTTGGAAACATCATCATTAGAGTGAAAAAAGGAGTTCTATACTCCTTGCATGTTCATGTTGAGTATAAGTCTGGGGTCAGAATTTTAGAAGACACACTTTACTAAAATACCTTACATATGTTACTCAGCACCATCATACTAGCATTGATTCCAACCAGCCCATTTTAGTTGGTCTGTGGCCTGATGATAATAGTATGCCTCATCTGAGTGCTACCTTTCATTTTGTTTTTCTGGTTTGGAAGGTTCCACTTCCAAATATCAAATGTCTCTCTCTCTCTCTCTCTCTCTCTCTCTCTCTGCATGAAGTTTCCAATTACCAGGGCTGAAATACAACCACCCCAGCACCCCACCCCCACAGATGCATCAGTGAGGCAGCTGCATCTCTTAGAGGCCTTTTCTTTATTCTGTTGTGTATACCATCTCCTTATCTGCACCGAAAGCCTTTGCTTCTTCATTTCCTTCAGCACGTGCTCTTCACCCCTACAAAGAATGCTCTGCAGAGTCAAAGGCAACCGTGCAGAGGGGAAGGTTGCTGGGGCCTCTCAGAACATCATGATCATTCCTCCGTCCTTTGAGAAGGGGAAAAAAAATCAAAGATGCAGATTTCACAGCATCACATTCATACCACCTGAAACTTACACGTGCAATCTAGCCATGGGCAATTAATGTGTGATTTTCATTAGTACATAAAAGACTAAGTTTTTATCAGTGATTTCACCTTGTATTGGGGGTATTTTTTAAAATTTTTCTTATCCTTCAAGTGATATGAGGTGAAATATGGAAAGGCTACTGAAATACTAAAATTTCAAATATTTGTAACTAAAGGTGATATCGGTTTCTGTTGTGTTTCACGATATTGAACCTAGATAAGCTTGATGCATTTGCAAACCACATTTCTGCAGAGTAAAATGACTTAAAAATGCAGATTAGACATTGAATTTCCTTGGTACGATAAACCACATGAAGATTTGCAGCAAGTCAGACTTAACACGGATCTCCTAATTAGAATAAGATGTTAACTATCCAGTAGTTTAAATAGGACACTTCTGAAAGCCATCACTGTTGGTTGTAAAGATGACAGTCATTTGTCCTTGCACACAAAACAGAAGGCCAAATATAAGATAAAAAGAATTAAATAAGACAGACCAAAGGACCCATGAACTGAAATATATTTCCATGAACTGAAATATATTTACTGGATTAAGTACTGAGCTTCTTTACTTTAAGTAATCTATTTCATATTTGTTAATCCTCTGGCTTAATTCTGAATAAGTAAATTTGTCAGGCAATTATATAAAGTTGGTTTAATTTTCTGCTTACTAAAAGAACTTATCATTATGTTTCTCCCACATCTGAATTTCTAGAACCAATTCTTTGCTCATCTTATTTCTTGATAACATACTAAAATGTTTTATGATTGCCTATAAATAACTATTTCCAAACATACAAATATATACATCTAAGGTTCTAAATGAAATAATTTACTTTCATTTTATTTCATTTGATAGATAAGAGATATTTGTGTTTATGAAGGCTAACAATCAATTTTTTTTATTTCTAAAAAGTAGTTCTGAAGTTTAAAACTCAAAATATTCATTATTTTATTTGAAACATTTGACTAGTCCTACCCTCAACACTTACTCTGCCCATAAGTCAGCAAGACTTACATGATTTCACATGAAGAACTCCTGCAAAATGGCACAGCCCTGGCTGCAGAGGACTCCAAATTTCTTTCTTCTCTTTTAGTTGTTTCTCCTCTGCTCTTCCTGACATGCCACGATTGATGTGTTTTTCAGTCTCATTTATGAAATGAATGCTTTGCTTGGCTGGACAGGTTTTATTTTTTTTTCAGCTGATTGAATCAGAATTCATTTTTTGTACAATCATTGTTCCTTAACAAGTAAAAACAAGTATTTTTGAGTATAAGAAATGAATTGTTAAAGTTAATATATTTGGTTGAAGCAAAATTCTAGTATTTCATAAGCACTAAAGATGAGTGACGTGAGCCTCTATATGTTTACTTTAGGGTCATTTTAGCAAATGTTTTTGTGAAATACAAATGTTCCTGGTAATTTTTGATGATTGCTAGTTAGAGGTAAAGACTACAGCTAAAATTACATTTTGGCTTTGAAATTAGAGAAAAGAAAAAACAGCTAATTTTCTCAACAAAACTTTCCAGTAAATTGTTGATAACTTAAAAGGAAAGGAGATGCTGCCATAGTTCCTATTTAAGAAAATTGATACTCTTGAAATGGACAGTAAATACAATATTAAGGGTTGGAGAAGGCAATGGCAACCCACTCCAGTACTCTTGCCTGGCAAATCCCATGGACAGAGGAGCCTGGTAGGCTGCAGTCCATGGTGTTACAAAAAGGTGGACATGACTGAGCGACTTCACTTTCACTTTTCACTTTCATGCCTTGGAGAAGGAAATGGCAACTCACTCCAGTGTTCTTGCCTGGAGAATACCAGGGATGGGGGAGCCTGGTGAGCTGCCATCTATGGGGTTGCACACAGTTGGACACTAATGAGGTGACTTAACAGCAGCAGCAGCATAATATTAAGGATTAGATAAAAGTACAATGGAAGGTGCCTTTCCAAAAGATTTTAAATTTTTAAGGTCCTGTATTTCTAAAAGCATTTCTAATGTTGTCCTAAAAACCAAAACAGAAAACTTTTAAATGATATTTGCATGCAAATAGAAGAATAGGTCAAATGAAAATAAATACCTGAATGTAAAGGAAAAGTATTGAAAGATTAATATCAGATCATGTAAAATAACTTAGTAGAATAGAAAATAGAGATACCACAAAATAATGTGAAATAATTGCCAAGAACAGATTTACTATGATCTCACTGGTTTGAAAAGGAGTGTGTGGAGAAAAATACTAACAACATACATTACAGAAGACAACATTCATTTTTTCTCTCATTTATAGAATTACAAGCAATTAAAAAGTGCATTTTCTGATTTTCACTTGCTTAACTTTTAAAATAATCTAATTTGTAGTGAAAAATATTTTTGAATCAGAAAAACACAATTTTTTTAAATAAATTTTTATTTTTACTTTATTTTACTTTACAGTACTATATTGGTTTTGGCATACATTGACATGAATCCGTCATACAATTAAACAAGCATAATAAAGATATTATATTGGAAATTTCTATATTCTCTACAGAATATAGTTCCATTATCAGACACTAAGGCCATAGAGGCAAAAGCACCCACAACTGGTTGTTACTGTTGTTTTACAAAACAAGTAAATTTCTTAATTTCAACTACATAAGAACAAATTTTAAAATAAGATTTCTAATGAGATCCTATATTTTGGACAGTTGCACAGCATAACCTATGCCTTTGGAAATGGAGAAAAGAAAAGATGTGGTCTCGTACCTTTCTCTCACTTGAACAATGGCACTCATCGAGAATATTTAAGACCTCATTTCTTTGTGAACATAACTTTTTCTTCAGTTTAGTTCAGTTCAGTAGCTCAGTTCAGTCACTCAGTCGTGTCCGACTCTTTGCGACCACATGGACTGCAGCACGGCAGGCCTCACTGTCCAAAACTCCCGGAGCTTGCTCAAACTCATGGTCATCGAGTCGCTGGTGCCATCCAACCATCTCACCCTCTGTCGTCCCCTTCTCCTTCAGCCTTCAATCTTTCCCAGTATCAGGATCTTTACAAATGAGTCAGTCACATCAAGTGCCCAAAGTATTGGAGCTTCAGTTCAGCATCAGTTCTTCCAATGAATATTTAGGACTGATTTCCTTTAGGATTACTGGTTTGATCTCCATGCAGTCCAAGGGGCTCTCAAGAGTCTTCTCTAACACCACAGTTCACAAGCGTCAATTCTTTGGCACTCAGCTTTCTTTATGGTACAAATCTCACATTCATACATGACTACGGGGGGTGGGGATGTGGGGGTGTGGGACTTTACTAGATAGACCTTTGTCGGAAAAGTAATGTTTCTGCTTTTCAACATTCTATCTAGGTTGCTCCAAGGAGCAATCATCTTTTAATTTCATGGCTGCAGTCACCATCTGCAGTGATGTTGGAGCCCAAGAAAAGAAAGTCTGTCACTGTTTTCATTATTTCCCCATCTATTTGTCATGAACTGATGGGATCAGATGTCAATGATCTTCAGTTTTTGAATGTTGAGTTTTAAGCCAACTTTTCCACTCTCCTCTTTTACTTTCATCAAGAGGTTCTTTAGTTCTTCTTCACTTTCTTCCATAAGGGTCGTGTCATCTGCTTATCTGAGGTTATTAATATTTTTCCTGCAAGTCCTGATTCCAGCTTGTGCCTCATCCAGCCTGGGATTTCACATTTGCAGATGGTGACTGCAGCCATGAAATTAAAAGATGCTTACTCCTTGGAAAAAAGTTATGACCAACCTAGATAGTATATTCAAAAGCAGAGACCTTACTTTGCCAACTAAGGTCTGTCTAGTCAAGGCTATGGTTTTTCCTGTGGTCATGTATGGATGTGAGAGTTGGACTGTGAGTAAGGCTGAGTGCCAAAGAATCGATGCTTTTGAACTGTGGTGTTGGAAAAGACTCTTGAGAGTCCCTTGGACTGCAAGGAGATTCAACCAGTCCATCCTGAAGGAGATCAGCCCTGGGATTTCTTTGGAAGGAATGATGCTAAACCTGAAACTCCAGTACTTTGGCCACCTCATGTGAAAAGTTGACTCATTGGAAAAGACTCTGATGCTGGGAGGGATTGGGGGCAGAAGGAGAAGGAGACGACAGAGGATGAGATGGCTGGATGGCATCACAGACTCGATGAACGTGAGTCTGAGTGAACTCTGGGAATTGGTGATGGACAGGGAGGCCTGGTGTGCTGCGATTCATGGGGTCACAAAGAGTCAGACATGACTGAGTGACGGAACTGAACTGAACTGACTCTACATATAAGTTAAATAAGCACTGTGGCAATATACAGCCTTGACATAGTCCTTTCCCAATTTGAAACAAGTCTGTTGTTCCATATCCAGTTCTAAACGTTGCTTCTTGACCAACATATAGACTTCTCAGGAGGCAGGTAAGGTGACCTGGTATTCCCATCTCCTTAAGAATTTTCCAGTTTGTTGTGACTTACAGTCAAAGGCCTTGTTGTAGTCTGTGAAGTAAAGGTAGATATTTTTATGGAATTCCCTTGCCTTTTCTATGATCCAACAAATATTAAAAATTTGATCTCTGTGGTTCTGCCTTTTCTAAATCCAGCTTGAACATCTGGAATTTCTCAGTTCATGTACTGTTGAAATCTCACTTGGAGAATTTTGAGCATTACTTTGATAGCAAGTGAGATGACTACAATTGTGTGGTAGTTAGAACACTCTTTGGTCTTGCCTTTCTTTGGGATTGGAATGAAAACTGACCTTTTTCAGTCCTGTGGCCACTGCTGAGTTTTCCAGATTTGCCAGCATATTGAGTGCAGCACTTTCACAGCATCCTCTTTTAGGATTTGAAATAGCTCAACTGGAATTCCATCACCTCCATTAGCTTTGTTCCTAGTGATGCCTCTAAGGCCCACTTGACTTTGCATTCTAGGATGTCTGACTCTAGGTGAGTAATCACACCATCATGATTATCTGGGTCATGAAGATCTTTTTTGTACAGTTATTCTCTGTATTCTTGCCACCTCTTCCTAATAGCTTCTGATTCTGTTGGGTCCATACCATTTCTGCCTTTATTATGCACATTTTTGCCTGAAATGTTCCTTTGGTATCTCTAATGTCCTTGAAGAGATCTCTAGTCTTTCCCATTCTATTGTTTTCCTCTATTTCTTTGCATTGATCATTTAGAAAGTCTTTCCTATCTCTCCTTGCTAGTCTTTGGAATGCTGCATTCAGTTAGATATATCTTTCCTTGTCTCCTTTCCCTTTAGCTTCTTTTCATTTCTCAGTTATTTGGAAGGCATCCCCAGACAACCATTTTGCCATTTTGTGTGTGTGTGTGTGTGTGTGTGTGTTTCCCCCTTGGGGATGGTCTTGATCACCACCTCCTATGCAATGTCATGAACCTCCATCCACATTTCTTCAGGAACACTGTCTATCAAATTGAATCTCTTAAACCTGTCACTTCAACTGTATAATCATAAGAAATTTGATTTAGATTATAACCGAGTGGTCCAGTGGTTTTCCCTACTTTCTTCAATTTAAGTCTGAATTTGGCAATAAGGAGTTCATGATCTGAGCCACAGTCAGCTCCTGGTCTTGTTTTTGCTGACTGTGTAGAGCTTCTCCATCTTTGGCTGCAAAAATATAATCAGTCTGATTTTGGTGTTGACCGTCTGGTGATGTCCATGTGTAGAGTTGTCTCTTGTGTTATACCAAGGAATTTCTCTTACTGAAAAGAAACTTCTAGGACTGACAACAAATTGCCCAACCTGTGGAGACAGCAAAGGGACTAAGAGGCCCCAGGGGACTTGACTTTGAAGGCCAGTGGGACTTGATTACAGAATTTCAACAGTACTGGGGAAACAGACTCTTTGAGGGCACAAACACAGCCTTTTGTACACCAGGAGCTAGGAGAAAGGAGCAGTGTCCCAACAAGAGACTGAGCCAGACTTCCCTGTGACTGTCCAAGAGTCTATCATGGAGGCATGGGTCGAGAGTGGCCTGCTGCATGGTCAGGGGCACTTAATACAACAGAGTGGGCCTAAGTCCTTTTGAAGGAGGTCACCATTATCTTCATTACCTCCACCATAGTTTGACCTCAGGCCAAACAACAGGGAGGGAACACAGCTCTACCCATCAATAGAAGATTGGATTAAATATCTACTGAGCCCATCAGAACAAGACTCAGAAGAAGACACAGTCAGTTCTCCCATCAGGAAGCTTCCAAAAGCCTCTTATCCTTCTCCATCAGAGGGCAGAGAGAATGAAAACCACAATCACATAAAACTAACCAAACTGATCACATGGATAACAGCCTTGTCTAACTCAATTAAACTATGAGCCATGCTGTGTAGGGCCATCCAAGGCAGATAGGTCATGGCGGAGAGTTCTGACAAAATGTGGCCCACTGGAGAAGGGAATGGCAAACCACTTCAGTTTTCTTGCCTTGAGAATCCCATGAACAGTACAAAAGGCAAAAAGACAGGACACTGAAAGATTAACTCCTCAGGTCAGTGGGTGCCCAATATGCTACTGGAGATCAGTGGAGAAATAACTCCAGAAAGAATGAAGGGATGAAGCCAAAGTGAAAACAACACCCAGTTGTAGATGTGACTGGTGATGGAAGCAAAGTCAGATAGTGTAAAGAATAATATTGCATAGGAATCTAGAACGTTAGGTCCATGAATCAAGGTAAATTGAAAGCGTTCAAACAGGAGATGGCAAGAGTGAACATTGATATTTTAGGAATCAGTGAACTAAAATGGAATGGAATGGGCGAATTTAACTCAGATGACCATTGTATCTACTACTGTGGGCAACAGTCCTTTAGAAGAAATGGAGTAGTCTTCACAGTCAGCAGAAGAGTCCAAAATGCAGTACTTGGGTGTAATCTCAAAAACGACAGAAGGATCTTTGTTCGTTTCAAAGACAAACCATTCAGTATCACAGTGATGCAAGTCTATGCCCCAACCAGTAATGCTGAAGAAGCTGAAGTTGCACGGTTCTATGAAGACCTACAAGACCTACAAGACCTTCTAGAACTAACACCAAATATAGAGGTCCTTTCTATCATAAGGTAAAGGAATTCAAAAGCAGGAAGTCAAGAGGTACCTGGAGTAACAGGCAAGTTTGGCCTTGGAATACAAAATGAAGCAGGGTAAAGGCTAACAGTTTTGCCAAAAGAACATACTGGTTATAGCAAACATCCTCTTCAAACTGTTTCTTAACCCAGGTTTTCTCCTTTTCCTCATAGGAATTCTCACAGGAATTTTCTCCAAGGAGGATTGTTTTATTGAAACATTAGTTCAAATTTCTGTATCTCTCTATTTGATCTGCATTTTTAAAGAATGGCTTACGCTTAACAAAATGAAGACAAGGCTCTTTCTGTAACCTTGCCAGACACAAAACCATATCAAACTCCACCACGAGAAAACCTCGAGTTACATACTCAGTTACAGCACAATATCTGACACATAACTATTGTTCAATAAATATGTTTTGAACAAAATAATATTTAAAAATTACTTAGACAAGACATTATGGGTATGGTTTCCTGATTTATGAAATGAGAAGGCTATGGTCTCAATATTTGTGTCCCTTCCAATTCATATGTTGAAATGGTAAACCCCTGAAGGTGATAGCTTTTGAGTAGGCCTTTGGGAGATGATTAGCTCACGTGGGCGGAGCCCCCATGTATGGGATTAGTGTTCTCATAAAAGAAATCCCACAGCAGCCCAAATGCACTAAGATAATTAGATGATCATTTTAAAGTACCCTTCCCAATCCTAAACCTTCTATAAAAATGTCCACTGACAGATGAAAGGATGTAAAAGATGAAAGGACATATACACAATGGAATATAACTCAACCATAAAAAAGAGTGCAGTGCCATTTGCAGCAACATAGAGAGGTCAAGAGATTACCGTGCTAAGTGGAATGAAGTGAAAGTGAAAGTCGTTCAGCTGTGTCCAAGTCTTGGGGACCCCTTGGACTATACTCTCCATGGAGTTCTCTAGGCCAGAATACTGGGGTAGATAGCCTTTCCCTTCTCCAGGGGATCTACCCAACCCAGGAATCGAACCCAGGTCTCCCACATTGCAGGCAGATTGTTTAATAGCTGAGCCCCAAGGGAAGCCCAGGAATACTGGAGTGGGTAGCCTATCCCTTCTCCAGCAGATCTTCCTGACCCAGGAATCGAACTGGGGTCTCCTGCATTGTGGGCAGTTTCTTTACCAACTGAGTCCTCAGGAAAGCCCAAGGGAAGTGGAGTAAGTCAGACAGAAAAAGACAAATATATTATAGCACTTATATATGGAATCCAAAAAATGAAACAAATCAGTTTGCTTATAAAACATAAATGGGTTCACAGACATAGAAAACAAACTTATGATTAGTGAGAAGGAAAGTGGAGGAAGTGACTAAAAAACAAACAGGCAAACAAATACACGAAAGGCCACAAAAGCAGCTCTAAAAGGGAGATTTGTAGCCATACAAGCTTACCTCAGGAAACAAGAAAAGTCTCAAATAACCAACCTAACCTGACAGCTGAAACAACAAGAGAAAGAACAAAGAAAACTCAAAATTTGTAGAAGGGGAGAAAGCATAAAGATTAGAGCAGAAATAAATGAAATAGACACTAAAAAATATCAATAGAAAAGACCAATGAAACTAAAAGCTGGTTCTATGAGAAGACACACAAAATTGATAAACCTTTATCCAGACTGACCAAGGAAAGAAGGGTGGAGAAGCAA
This sequence comes from Oreotragus oreotragus, assembly GCA_006410675.1. Classification (NCBI taxonomy): domain Eukaryota; kingdom Metazoa; phylum Chordata; class Mammalia; order Artiodactyla; family Bovidae; genus Oreotragus; species Oreotragus oreotragus. Next base: position 118,331 of record SJYX01018451.1, read on the forward strand.
CCCAAGTCGATGAAATCAGAAATGAAAAAGTTACAACACACCATAGTTAGTTACCACTAACAGCACAGAAATAGAAGGGATCAGAAGAGACTGCTATGATCAACTATTTACCAATAAAATGGACAACCTAGAAGAAATTGACAAATTCTGAGAAAGGAACAACCTCCCAAGAGTGAGCCAGGAAGAAAGAGAAAATACGTACAGGCCAATTACCAGTACTGAAATTGAATCAGTAATTTAAAATTCCAAATGAGCAAAAGTCCAGCAGCAGATAATTTCACGGGTGAATTCTACCAAACATTTAGAGAAGAGTTAGCCCAGAGGTTAAAGCGTCTGCCTGCAATGTAGGACACCAGGGTTCGATCCCTGAGTTGGGAAGATCCCCCGGAGAAGGAAATGGCAACCCACTCCAGTACTCTTGCCTGGAAAATCCCATGGATGGAGGAGCCTGGTAGGCTACAGTCCATGGGGTCACAAAGAGTCGGACATGACTGAGCGACTTCACTTTCACTTTCACTTTAACACCAATCAATCTGAAACTATTCCAAAATTTGTAGAGGAAGAAACACTTCCAAACTCATTCTATGAGGCCACTGTCACCCTGATACTAAAACCAAAGATACAACAAAAGAAGAAATTCCAAGCCAATCACTGAGGAACATAGATACAAAAATCCTCAACAAAATACTAGAAAATCTATTCCAATAATAAATTCAAAGGATCACAGAACACAATCAAGTGGGATTTATCCCAGAGATACATGACTTTTTAATACTCACAAGTCAATCAGTGTGATGTACCACATTAACAAATTGAAGAATAAAAACAATATAATCTTCTCAATAGATGTGGAAAAATCTTTTTGATAAAATTCAATATCCACTTATGATTAAAAGAATCCACTGAAAGTGGGCATAGAGGGAATATTCATCAACATATGAAAGACTATATATGACAAACCCACAGTTAACACCGTACTTCACAGTAACAGCTGAAAGCATTCCCTCTAAGATCAGGAAGAAGACAAGGATGCCCACCCTTGCCATTTTTATTCAACATAGTTTTGCAAGTCCTAGTTACAGCAATCAAGGAAGTAAAAGAAATAAGAGGAATCCAAATGGAATAAGAAGTAAAACGGTCACTGTTTGCAGATGACATGGTATCATACATAGAAAACCCTAAAGACACCACTAGAAAATGACTAGAACTTATCAACGAAGTTAGTAAAGTTGCAGGATACAAAATTAATGTACCGCTTCAGATTTAGAAATCTGCCGAATTTCTATAAACTAACAACAAATTATCAGAAAAAGAAATTAAGCAATCAATCCCATTTTCCCATTGCATCCATTTCATCAAAAAGAATAAGTTACCTAGGAATAACCCTATCTAAGGAAGCAAAAGACTTGTACTCCAAAAACCATAAGACACTGATGAAACACACTGAACATGACACAAACAGATGGAAAGATATGCAATGTTCTTGGATTGGAAGGATCGATATTATCAAAGTGACCATACTACCCAAGGCAATCTACAGACTCAATGAGATCCCTATCAAAATACCAACAGTATTTTCCACAAAACTGGAAAAAATAAATTAAAAACTTTTATGTAAACACACAAAAGATCCTGAATAGTCAAAATGAAAAAAGAAAAAATCTTGAGAAAGAACAGAGCTGAAGGAATCATGCTCCCGGACTTCAGACTATACTACAAAGTTACCACCTCCCCATGTCAGAATGGCTATCATCAAAAAGGACAGAGATAACAAATGTTGCTGAAGATGTGGAGAAAAGAGAACCTTCTTTCTCTGTTGGTGGGAATGTAAACCGGTGCAGCCACATAGGCAGTTTCTCAAAAAAGTATAAATAAAACTGGCCTATAACTCAGAAAATCAACTCCCAGGTATATATCTAAATATAAGAAAAAAAAACTCTACTAATTAAAGAAATACATGCACTCCAACTTTCATAGCAGCATTATTTATAATTGCCAAGGTATGGAAACAAGCTAAGTTTCCACCAACAGGTGAGTGAATATAGAAGATGTAGTATATACATACAATGCAAGACTGCTGCTGCTGCTGCTGCTAAGTCACTTCAGTCGTGTCCGACTCTGTGCGACCCCATAGACGGCAGCCCACCAGGCTCCCCCATCCCTGGGATTCTCCAGGCAAGAATACTGGAGTGGGTTAGTGAAGTTTTAATAGAGAAAGAAAAATGCTGTGTGATATCAGTTATAAGCAGAATCTAAAACATAGCAAACTACTGAATATAAAAAAAGAGAAAAAGACTCTCATAAATAGGGAATAAACCAGTGGGAAGAAGGAAGTGGGAAGGGGCAACATAAGAAATTAAAGAGTACAAACTATTATGCTTAAAATAAGCTACAAAGATATATTGTACAACACAGGGAATATAACCTTTAAAACTTGTGAACTACTATACTGCACATCTATAAATTATATAATATTGTACATTAATTTTACTTCAATAACTTTTTAATTTTAAGAAAAAAATCCAGTACATAGATGTGAGATTTTATCTGAAGCTACTAAGTGACATTTCTGCTGAGATTTCCTTTTCATAAATAACTCTTTTCTATTTGAGCACATAAAACTTATGAAAACCTCTGCTTTGTAGCAGGAATATTACAGTAGAAAGGCAGAGAGCTACAGAGGAGTCAATATTTGGCTTGGGATTTTGAAACTAATCCAGAAAAAAAAATGAGCTTGAAAGAAGGAAAAGTGGAAATGTATATACAGTGTTGAAAGACACACTGGACATCCGGATAGTTTAAAAGATACAAAAGCAGAGAACTATTGTGCCCCATTTCCCACATAAAGCCTAAATGATGAACTTAACCCTACAAGACCTTTTTGAGTCTGGTATAGAAATGGCTGATAAGCTTGAGTTGGCATCCCAGAGCTTTCACTCATTATACCATGGTATTGAGAAAAGAAAAATGTCTTGAGGAGAATGTCTTTGTCTTTTCCTGGACTCAAATGAAAGTTGTAAAGTGCCTTACAGACAACCATATAAAGTTTTTCATAAAGGAATACAGAAAGGTGTTCAAAAGTAGTTGACAAAACTAGACTTTAATATGCCTTGAAATTAACAAGGAACCACAGTAAAGTTCCCTGAACAGTATGACAATGGAGGGCAAGATTGAAGGACATGCATCCCAGAGAGGGGCAAGTTCTGTTACATGATGACAATAACTGTGTGTGTCTCTATAACCCAAATATCATTATATTACTCCAAAGGGTCTTAAGCAAATATATCCAGTAATTAAGTTAGAAATGATTTAACTGAGATTTAATTTTGTCATGAAATATTGGACCCTCCAAAATAAATATTGGTTTATTTAATGCAAAAGTAAAGAGTCTAATGTCTTATTTACCTGAGAGGGTAGCCTGAAATTTTTTTATACATTGCATGTGCCATGAAAAGATTTTTATATCCATGATTTCCAAATGCCGGCCCCTGGACATCAGAAGTAGTCAAGGAGCTAGTTTAAAATACAGATTTCCAGGCCCCACACCATTTCTGATCCTCGCTACCTTCCATCTTATTTATGCAAACCATTCTATCAGTCCATAATGTCTCCTATGTACCTGCCAGTCTGTTCACTGAAGGAGAATAGGGTTTGCCTCTCTCTTCTTCAGCCTCAGGGTCTAATGTAAGACTGAAAACAACATTCTTTCATTCAAAAATGGAGTGAGTGCTGACTGCACACCAGGCTGAAGTAGGGACAAAATGGTTAATAAACACACTCCCTATACCAAGTCTGGTGGAGCATACATCCCAGAGGTCAAGTGCTTGAACAACATGTATGAACATTTCTTACCTTCTGAATACACTGCACACAGAAGCCAGGAAGATAATCCTGAAATACCAAACCCAGCCATGGTATTTCTTCAAGACAGTCAGTAGCTTCCTCTGGTTCCTCTTTCCAAACAGAGGTCTGCAGACTCCATGCAGACAGGTGTCAGGGAAAAAGTTTTCATGGTCAACTTTGGAAAACTCTGAGATAAATTCAATAAAATAATTCAAGTTTCTTTAACAGAGGAATTCTCAGAAAACATATGATACAAATGAGCCTGGCAAATCTCCAAAAGGGGAGGGAGTGATATTAAGCACTTTCTCATTCTTCTTTCCCTGCAGCTCTTTCTGGGTACATCTTAAAGGATTAGTTCTCAGGGAACCAATTTTGGGAAATTCTGGCTGACTGCATCATGCCCAAGCCCCATAGTATGCCTCCCCTGGGGCCCCCAGGATCTCCTGCCACAGCCTCTGCTCTCCACTTTCATTCCTGCACTTTAGCAAAAACTGTACCCCTTCCCACTTTCAAGCTTTTGCTCGTGCTGTTGGCCCTCCACTCGCATGCCCCAAGCCCTACAACTTCTCCCAGGACACACAGGATTTGCCCGAAGACCATATGTGTCCTTGAAGCACCAGCTCAGCCGTTAGCTGCACCAGGAGCCTCTTCTGTCCAGGGTCTCTTGGCCTTGTCCTTATAGTGCTCTCCCTGTCTCGCACACAGCATTCCACGTGCTTTGTTATCATGGCCCCGCTGGACCAAGGGCTTTTGGAGGGGAGGAGTCTTTATAAGCCTTTGTTCCTCTCTGATCTCTGACACCAGAATTTCTCAGCCTCGGCACTACCAGCATTTGGGGCTGGATAAGTTTTTGCTGTGGGAGGCTGTCCCAAGGACTGTAGGATGTTCAGCAGCATTCTTTGCCTCTGTCCCCCACAGCACCAGTGTCACCTCTCCCCGCCCTCCAAGGCTGAAAGCCAAAGACGTCTCCTCTCATTGTTTGCCATTCCTTGGGGAACAATTTCATCCCCCACCAAGAACCAGTGTCCTGTATTTTGCATAATGCCAGATATTTATCAAACACATATCTGCTGAACATGTACTACTTCAGACTCTGTGTCAGGCATAAGTAATACAATTATGAGCAATCACATGCCCTGCCTTCAAGCTGTTTATCTAGTTGCAGGGACTGAGAAGTAAAGAGATATTAAGAATGTAACAATAGTCATAATTCCATGAAAACTGAGACAGACTTGCTTATTTTGCTTATTTTTATATCCACAGCTCACAGGACAGTGCCTGTTACCTATTAAGTGCTCAATAAATAATTTGTTGATATACTGTATTAATGAAAATGTATAGAGTAGTTACCATGCATCAGAAATTGTTCTACACACTTTATATTAAATGACTTCAGCTCCTTGGAGGCTCTGTTATCATGCTCATTCTACAGGTAAGCAAACAGTCACAGAAATTGTAGGTAACTTGACAGTGATCATGCAGTGAATACAAGGTGGACCCAAGAACTGAACCCAAGCCACCAATTCCAAGCTCTGGTGCCCCATGTGTGACGACCATCATTGATTGAACCTTGCTTTGTACTAGGCATGGCTTCCCTGGTGGCTCAGATTGTAAAGAATCTGTCTGCAATGTAGGAGACCCAGGTTTGATCCCTGGGTCAGGAAGATCCCCTGGAGAAGGGAATGGTAACCCACTCCAGTATTCTTGCCTGGAAAATCCCATGGACAGATGAGCCTGGCAGGCTACAATTGATAGGGTCACAAAGAGTCAGACACGACTGAGCAACTGACATTTTCACTCTGTTGTGCTTATTTTATTCTCATCCTTATCAGCATTTTACATATGGGAAATGAATAAATTTGTAAACTGAAGCACAGAAAGGTTAAGTAATCTGTATTCTCCCATAAGAGGTAAGTGTTTCAGCTGATATTGCACCCTTAACTACCATGCTATACTGCCTCAGATATGGAGGAGTAATAAAGGAACTCTAAGATGATTGAGGGACAGTGTCTAAATGCTTTCTGCACCTCTCACCAAGCACAGGGCCTGATACAAGGGCTGTGCCCCACTCATGAGTTTGGAAATGATGGCAATGAAGTATAAGGATGGAACATTAGCCTCATTTTCACATCTGACTTATTCTCCTGACTCTGCCTCAGAGTTATTGTGTGACCTTTAAGACTTCACTCCCACCCAGCCTGGCCTTTCCAAATGAGAGATTTCAGATTTCCCAAGTTCCCTCCAGCTCTGATGCTGATTCCAGCAGCCACAGTCCTGAGTCAACCCAGAGAGTCCTCTTTCTATCTTGGAGGCCAACCAGGTAAAGCTCCTCCTCTGACTGCCCTGATTGGTTTGTTCATCTTCTGATGCAGGTGCTGTTTTGGTTGCCTGGCAACACAGTGATGGAGACTGTCAGTTCCCAGAGGAGCAATAAATGAATGAGCAGAGATATTCCTGCTGGGAGCAGTGGCCATAGCCAGAGCAGAGCACTGTAGAATTTGTAATTCCACCTGTTCTGAATGTGCTTTTCCCATAATGCTTCGAGAGAAGTCTAATGGGGAATATTTGGTTGGTGAGGAGAGAGAAAAAGAATTTTCATTCCAGAAGTGACAAATTTCCCTATGCACAGTCCCTTACTCACAACCTCACCTGCCCGCAAGGAGGTGACCCTATCATGAAAATCACAAGTACAAGTGTGCATTTTAGTATCACTAGTAAAAGATCTCCTTCTACTCTCTTTCATATACAAAACTATACTCTTTCCTGCTTGTAAATGGACATCCCAGGTTATAAATGAAAGGACAGGTCATATAAACTGGCTCAATCAATCCCCACGCTGTGCTGTGCTGTATTTTGTCCCTATGATCACCCTGAAAAATAGGTAGAACTGAAGTCAGCAGACAGGGAAAACTTTAGAAAGGTTAAGAACAATGCAAGACTGCTGCTGCTGCTGCTGCTAAGTCACTTCAGTCGTGTCCGACTCTGTGCGACCCCATAGACGGCAGCCCACCAGGCTCCCCCATCCCTGGGATTCTCCAGGCAAGAATACTGGAGTGGGTTAGTGAAGTTTTAATAGAGAAAGAAAAATGCTGTGTGATATCAGTTATAAGCAGAATCTAAAACATAGCAAACTACTGAATATAAAAAAAGAGAAAAAGACTCTCATAAATAGGGAATAAACCAGTGGGAAGAAGGAAGTGGGAAGGAGCAACATAAGAAATTAAAGAGTACAAACTATTATGCTTAAAATAAGCTACAAAGATATATTGTACAACACAGGGAATATAACCTTTAAAACTTGTGAACTACTATACTGCACATCTATAAATTATATAATATTGTACATTAATTTTACTTCAATAACTTTTTAATTTTAAGAAAAAAATCCAGTACATAGATGTGAGATTTTATCTGAAGCTACTAAGTGACATTTCTGCTGAGATTTCCTTTTCATAAATAACTCTTTTCTATTTGAGCACATAAAACTTATGAAAACCTCTGCTTTGTAGCAGGAATATTACAGTAGAAAGGCAGAGAGCTACAGAGGAGTCAATATTTGGCTTGGGATTTTGAAACTAATCCAGAAAAAAAAATGAGCTTGAAAGAAGGAAAAGTGGAAATGTATATACAGTGTTGAAAGACACACTGGACATCCGGATAGTTTAAAAGATACAAAAGCAGAGAACTATTGTGCCCCATTTCCCACATAAAGCCTAAATGATGAACTTAACCCTACAAGACCTTTTTGAGTCTGGTATAGAAATGGCTGATAAGCTTGAGTTGGCATCCCAGAGCTTTCACTCATTATACCATGGTATTGAGAAAAGAAAAATGTCTTGAGGAGAATGTCTTTGTCTTTTCCTGGACTCAAATGAAAGTTGTAAAGTGCCTTACAGACAACCATATAAAGTTTTTCATAAAGGAATACAGAAAGGTGTTCAAAAGTAGTTGACAAAACTAGACTTTAATATGCCTTGAAATTAACAAGGAACCACAGTAAAGTTCCCTGAACAGTATGACAATGGAGGGCAAGATTGAAGGACATGCATCCCAGAGAGGGGCAAGTTCTGTTACATGATGACAATAACTGTGTGTGTCTCTATAACCCAAATATCATTATATTACTCCAAAGGGTCTTAAGCAAATATATCCAGTAATTAAGTTAGAAATGATTTAACTGAGATTTAATTTTGTCATGAAATATTGGACCCTCCAAAATAAATATTGGTTTATTTAATGCAAAAGTAAAGAGTCTAATGTCTTATTTACCTGAGAGGGTAGCCTGAAATTTTTTTATACATTGCATGTGCCATGAAAAGATTTTTATATCCATGTCAAATCATAAACTCATTGCTATAATATAATATTCCTTAGACACAAACCCGTCTAACAATTACCTCTCTAAAGGTGGGTCTTTGAAATGAGTTTGCAAAGACATGTTTTCCTTTTAATTACAGTGCCATAAAACTAAATCATGTTTTTTTTTACAGAGGGTAACATCCATTAACTCTAGTTCTTTATTAGTGATGGAGGTGGAAATACTGCATATCAAAAATCACCTGGAAAGATTTTAAAATGTCACCCATTCTGGGTGTTGAATAGCAAGTCTATCTGAAACAGAAAGTGAAAGTCACTCAGCCATGTCCAGCTCTTTGTGACCCCATGGACTACACTGTCCATGGATTTCTCCAGACCAGAAAACTGGAGTGGGCAGACTTTCCCTTCTCCAGGGAATCTCTCCAACTCAGGGATCAAGCCCAGATCCCCTACATTGTAGGCGGATTCTTCACCAGCTGAGTCACCAGCAAAGGCCAAGATTACTGGCGTGGGTAGCCTATCCCTTCTCCAGTGGATCTTCCTGACCCAGGAATCAAACCAGGGTCTCCTGCACTGCAGGCAGAATTTTTACCAACTGAGCTATCAGTGAAGCCTCTACTCCCATTTCTGCATCTCATCAACTTGGGAACCAATGTTTTTTCCTCTAGAAAAATAAAGGAAGAGATATTAAATTGCAAGTTATCTCATATTTTCTCAGTATAAAAAAAAGATTATCAAACATAAATTATTAAATATCAGTAGGATAGATATTATTCTTTGTATGTAAGTTCTTTAAGCTTCTGCCTTCTTGCCTATTTCCTTTTAAAGAGCTATCCTTGACCTTCCTTCCAGTCTGATTTAGTTTATCTAAATATGCCTTAAGAGAGAATATGAGAACATGTACTTCCATCCACTTACTGCAGAAAGTTAGATTTCTAAAATTTTAATCATTCAAAAGCCCCATGGCAAACATTTGTGTGTGATTTTTTAAAACAATCAAACATAAACAAAATATTGTCTTCAGGTTTCACAAAACATCATTGAAATGACTTCTATAAGAGTCATTCATAATTATTATCCTTAAAGCTGAGTGCCGAAGAATCGATGCTTTAGAACTGTGGTGTTGGAGAAGACTCTTGAGAGTCCCTTGGACTGCAAGGAGATCCAAACAGTCCATTCTGAAGGAGATCAACCCTGGGATTTCTTTGGAAGGAATGATGCTGAAGCTGAAACTCCAGTACTTTGGCCACCTCATGCGAAGAGTTGACATTGGAAAAGACTCTGAGGGATTGGGGGCAGGAGGAGAAGGGGACGACTGAGGATTAGATGGCTGGATGGCATCACGGACTCGATGGACGTGAGTCTGAGTGAACTCCGGGAGATGGTGATGGATAGGGAGGCCTGGCGTGCTGCGATTCATGGGGTCGCAAAGAGTCGGACACGACTGAGTGACTGAACTGAACTGAACTGAGGCTCTGATGGAGGGATTTGCCATTGCTTGGATACACATCAAGTTTGTTCAACTGCATTCATTATTTGAACCAGCAAGAGCACACTTGTGTGTTTGTTTTTGTTTTATTTTGGTGGCTGCATTCTTGAGACTATGACAGTTCTCCATCATTTAATATGAAAACTATATATTTTATATCAGTTATCAGCTTATACTGAATGAAAAAAGGACATATGCTAGAATTCATACAAAGAAGCATAAAAAAGGAAGCAAAGCTTTTTTCCTAATTAAAATGTTGTTGTTTCTGTTGTTTCATGGTCAGAATGGTGGAGGATAATTAATAAATCTTTGTTTCCTCAGGGGAATAAATACAAGACTCATTAACTAGAAGTTGACTTTTCTTGAATTAATCCAGTATTTTACATCAATTTAAGATTGACTGTTTGCTTCAGCTATAAAAATTTCATTTACTCTTTTTTTTTAAAGCATTCTTTTGTAAATTTTATTTCATGAAAGTTTGTATAAAGAAAATTCAGGTACATATGATAATGTGATCCTACATTAAGTAAGTCTCACATAGAAAGAAATATCAGTGCAGAATTGAGTGAATACATGACTCCTCAGAATGGCTGTGATCCAAAAGTCTGCAAGCAATAAATGCTGGAGAGGGTGTGGAGAAAAGGGAACCCTCTTACACTGTTGGTGGGAATGCAAACTAGTACAGCCACTATGGAGAACAGTGTGGAGATTCCTTAAAAAACTGGAAATAGAACTGCCTTATGACCTAGCAATCCCACTGCTGGGCATACACACCAAGGAAACCAGAATTGAAAGAGACACGTGTACCCCAATGTTCATCACAGCAGTTTATAATAGCCAGGACATGGAAGTAACCTAGATGTGCATCAGCAGATGAATGGATAAGGAAGCTGTACACAATGGAGTATTACTCAGCCACTAAAAATAATACATTTGAATTAGCTTTAATGAGGTGGATGAAATTGGAGCCGATTATACAGAGTGAAGTAAGCCAGAAAGAAAAACACCAATACAGTATACTAACACATATATAACACATATATATGGAATTTAGAAAGACGGTAATGATAACCCTGTTTGCGAGACAGCAAAAGAGACACAGATGTATAGAACAGACTTTTGGCCTCTGTGGGAGAGGGCGAGAGTGGGATGATTTGGGAGAATGGCATTGAAACATGTATACTATCATGTAAGTAATGAATTGACAGTCTAGGTTCGATACAGGATACAGGATGCTTGGGGCTGGTGCACTGGGATAACCCAGAGAGATGATATGGGGAGGGTAATGGGAGGGGGGTTCAGGATTGGGAACTCATGTACACCTGTGGCAGATTCATGTCAATTTATGGCAAAACCAATACAGTATTGTAAAGTAAAAAAATAAAATAAAGAGAAAAAAAATACATGACTCCTCACCAAAATGTATACATTGTCACAGACTGATTCATTCATTTCAGTTGCTACATTTGAAGATCAAGTTTTCCAAAGTATTCCATATCATTGCCTCCATCCTTTGCAATTATTACGCTTTGCAAAGGGGAGCCACATAAGATTATCAGCTGTTTTCTCTGCAGAAAATTTAAAGACNTACCTGTCTCTTATACACATCTAGATGTGTATAAGAGACAGTTTCCAAAGTATTCCATATCATTGCCTCCATCCTTTGCAATTATTACGCTTTGCAAAGGGGAGCCACATAAGATTATCAGCTGTTTTCTCTGCAGAAAATTTAAAGACTATAAGGGAATGACACAATGGGCTCAAAGTTCTGAGACAGAAAAACCTGCAAACTACAATACTCTACCCAGCAAGATTATTACTTAGAATAGAAGGAAAAGTAAAGAATTTCTCAGACAAGTAAAAATTAAAAGGATATATCATTAAGAAACCTATACTAAAAAAAAATATTGAAAGATATTCTCTAAATAGGAAAGAAAAATATATAAAAGGGTTGAAGATCACTTAAGTCATATGTAGACGAAAAAAGAATTTTAAAACTTGTGTAAAAATGAATGTAAGTAAATTAATAGCAAAAGGATAAATATGAAGATATAAAATAAGACACCAAAATCACAAAATGTGAGGGAGGGGACAATAATTATGTAAACCTTTATAAATGTTTTTGAATTTATATGACTACTTGTTTAAAGGTAGTATATACATTTATGGGTCAACAGTCTTGAAACCCAAGGTAACCACAAATCAAAAATATACAAAAGATTCATTTTAATAAAAACAGGAAAAAAAGGCAAGCATAATATTACATTGGCCAAAAAGTTAGTTTGGGTTTTTCTGTACGATGTAATGGAAAATTCCAAATGAATCTTTTAGCTAACCCAATACAAAAGAAAACCTACAAACCACACAAGGAAAAACAAAAAGAAGAAATGAACAAAGAAGAACTACAAGATCAACTTTAAAACAGTCATAAGTACATGAAGTGAAAGTGAAAGTCACTAAGTTCTATCTGACTCTTTACAACCCCATGAACTGTATAGTCCCTGAAATTCTCCAGGCCAGAATACTGGAGTAAGTAGCCTTTCCCTTCTCTAGGGGATCTTCCCAACCCAGGGATCAAACCCAGGTCTCCCGCACTGCAGGTGGATTCTTTACCAGCTGAGCCACAAGGGAAGCCCAAGAATACTGGAGTGGGTAGCCTGTCCTTCTCCAGGGGATCTTCCTGACCCAGGAGTTGAACTGGGATCTCCTGCATTGCAGGCAGATTCTTTACCAACTGAGCTATGAGGGAAGTCTATCAATAATTGTTTTAAATGTCAGTGAGCTAAGTGCTCTGATCAAAACCTAGTAGCAGATTGGATTTTTTTTTTTAAGTTCATACAATGTGCTGCCTACAAGAGACCCACTTCAGGGCAAAAGACACACACAGATTGAAAGTGAGTGGGTGGAAATAGATATTCATGCAAATGGAAACTATAAGACAGTAGGGATAGAAATACTCATATCAGACAAAAGTTGTTTTAAAAATCTCAATTAAAACGGAGTCAAATGAATAAAATACCTAGGAATCAACTTAGCCAAGGAAGTGAATGGCCTAGCCACTGAAAAGCATGAAATTTTGATAAAGTAACCTGAAGATGATTCAAAAAATGGAAAGACACCCATGTTCTTGAATTGAAAGAATGAGGAATGTTAAAATGGTCATGCTACCCAATGCAATCTACAGATTTAATAAGATCCCTATCAAAATGCCCATGACATTTTTCACGAAAGAGATGATTCATTGGAAAAGACCCTGATGCTGGGAAAGATCGAAGGCAGGAAGAGAGCGGGTCGACAGAGGATGAGATGGTGGGATGGCATCACTGACTCAATGGACACGAGTTTGAGCAAACTCCAGGAGACAGTGAAAACCAGAGAAGCCTGGCATGCTGCTGCCCGTGGGGTCGCAGAGTCAGACGTGACTTAGCAACCGAACAACAACAAGGTGGCTAAATAATTCCCAAGTATATATGGAAACACAAAAAGACCCAGAAATGCCAAAGCGATTCTGAGGAAAAGAACAAACCTGGGGGCATAACCCTTCCAGACTTAAGACTATACTACAAGGCTACAGTAATCAAAACAGCATGGTATTGGCACAAAAAGAGACATACAGGTAAATGGAACGAGGCAGAGAGCCTAGAAATAAGCCCACATTCATACAGTCAATTAATCTATGACAAAGGCGGCCAGGATATATTAATACAAGGGAGAAAAGAGAGTCTCTTCAACATGTGATGCTGGAAAAATTGGACAGCTACATGTAAATCAGTAAAATTAGAACAGCTCTTCACACCATATAAAAAATAAATTCAAATTGTTTAAAGACCTAAATATAAGGCACAACACCATAAAATTCCTAGAAGAGAATATAAGCAAAACATTCTCTGACATAAATCAAAGCAATATTTCTTAGATCAGCCCCCAAAGGCAAAGGAAATAAAAGCAAAAATAAACAGATGAGACCTAAGCAAGTCAATGAAACAAAAAGACAACCTATCAACCTTGAGAAAATATTTGCAAACAATGTGACCAAAAAAGAATTAATATTCAAAATATGCAAAAAGCTCACACAACTCAATGTCAAAAAAAAAAAAAAAAAAAAAAATATGGGCCAAAGACCTAAACAGACCTTTTTTCAAAGATACACTGATGGCTAACATGAAAATATGCTCAATATTGTTAATTACTGTACTCTGCTGCATTGCTCAGTTGTGTCTGACTCTTTGTTAATAACTAGAGCAATGCAAATCAAAACTACAATGAGGTATCACCTTATATAGCTCAAAATGTCTACCATAGAAAATGTCTACAAATAATAAATGCTGGAGAAGATGTGCAGGAAAGGAAAGCCTCCTACACTGCTGTGGAATGTAAGCTGGACAGCCACTGTGGAAAAACCTTACGGAGATTCGTTAAAAAACTAAAAAAAGGAACCACTACATGATCTGTCAATCCCACTCCTGGGCATATATTCAGAAAAGATGAAACGTGAGGTGAAAATGTTGGTCGCTCAGTCGTGTCTGACTCTTTGTGACCCCGTGGACTGTAGCCTGCCAGGCTCCTCTGTCCATGGGATTCTCCAGGCAAGGATCCTGGAGTGGGGTATCTCCGATCCAGGGATCAAACCCAGTTCGCCTATATTCCAGGCAGATTCTTTTCCATCTGAGCCACCAAGAAAGCCCAGGAATGATGAAAACTATAATTCAAAAAGATATGTGCATCGCAAGTTCATAACTGCATTATTTACAATTGGCAAGACATGGAAATAACCCAAGTTCCCACCAATGGATGATCGGCTTAAGAAGATGTGCTATATATACACGATGGAATATTATTCAGCCATAGAATGAAGGAATGTTGCCATTTGTAACAATATGAATGAACCCAGAGATCACCATTCTAAGTAAAGTAAGTCATGGAGGCGACATATTACATGACATCACTTACATGTGGAATCTAAAGATATGATACAAATTTGCCAAAAACTTTACAAATATATAAATCAGAAGCACACTCACAAAGAAAACAAATATGTTTACAATGGAGAAAATGAAGGGGGAAGAGATGAGTTAGGAATAGGAGATTAACAGATACAAACTACTATACATATACTAGATGAGCAACAAAGATTTACTGTATGCAGCAGTTAACTATACTCAATATCTTACAATAACCTATAATGGAGAAGAATCAGAAATATATATATATATATATGTAAGAGCAAATCACTTTGCTGTCCACCTGAAACTAAAACAAAAACTCATTTCTAAATTAGTAATCATCAAAACATTTGGTCATATATATGTATACATACAAATATAATACATTTACAAAATATAGACAGTATATTAATAGTTAACTTTTCTTAAATACCTATTAAATAATTCTTAATCTGGTGAGGCAGAACTTCACAAATACTATCTGTAGATGGGAGGAAGAACCAACTTTATCACACTTTTAAATCTCTTTTGGGTTGAACATGCAAGCAGACACATGTATATCTTATTTCATCACTGAATGCTATTAAAGAGGAAAAAACAAACTGAGCAAATATGAAGTTAAAAGATGCAACTACATAAAGTCAAAAATACCTAGAATTTAGGAGTGCTCAAAATGGTTGACTCAAGCTTGTATGAGTACATTGTAAATGAACAGAAAGCCAGGTACTATCAGATTAGCACACAGGAGCCATTAAACTATAACCATGTTAATTTAAGTTTTCCCCAAGATGTACTAGACAATCACATCTTTAAGAATAGTGTACAGAGAAGACTGTGGGGTTTTTGTTATTTAAAAAAAAATTCTAAATGAACAGTCTATAGTCTGCACCCTACTTTCAATAATGATGGTAACAGCAGGGTAAACGGATAATAATGTTTGGAAGTCAGATTCCCCCAAGGAGTTTTTATTTCAATATGTACTCTTAAAAGAAAGATTCTGAACTGCTGATCTAACAGCAGTGTGAATTCTTTGCCTAGATATCCTGGTGAGGCAAAATTTAGCACTGTATCTAGCACATGGCAGACACTCAAAACATATTTCTTGCATGAACAAATGAAAAAAGAATAAATGACAACTTTATCTAGTTCAACGATTTTAATTTTACAGATGAGAGTGATGGAAAAAGGCTGTCATATGTTTAAAGTTACAGAGTTCTTTAATGGCAGAACCAAATCTAAAATTCATGGTCTAGAGCTTTCTACCAAATTGTGTTGTCTGAATAAATTCCACAAGAGTGAAACAGTGCTACAGTGAAAGGGATACAGGGCAAAATTTGTTGCCAGCAAANATCTAGCACATGGCAGACACTCAAAACATATTTCTTGCATGAACAAATGAAAAAAGAATAAATGACAACTTTATCTAGTTCAACGATTTTAATTTTACAGATGAGAGTGATGGAAAAAGGCTGTCATATGTTTAAAGTTACAGAGTTCTTTAATGGCAGAACCAAATCTAAAATTCATGGTCTAGAGCTTTCTACCAAATTGTGTTGTCTGAATAAATTCCACAAGAGTGAAACAGTGCTACAGTGAAAGGGATACAGGGCAAAATTTGTTGCCAGCAAGTCTATGTTCATATCCTTTTCTCCTATTCACAAACTTTGGCAACTTGGACAAGTTCATTAAATTGTCTATGCCTTTCTTAGTTTATTGTGACAGACAGTACCTTTGTAGTATAGTTAGTGAGAATTAAAGGAATTATGAAGAGTCTTAGTAGAGTCCTTGGTGCACAGGAAAGGGTCAATCAAGATTATTATTGTAAGTAATCAAAACTATACCTCTCTCAAGTCAATTATGATATGCTGGGAAGAGCAACAATAAATGTTGTTATCTATTAACTCCTTTCCTAAGGACCAGGAATCCACAGATATCATTTATAATGTCACATACCTGTGCGAGGCAGTTTTAATTAGAAGCAATATCTGGAGACAGAATGTTGTCATGGTGGAGAGTGAAGGATCTGGATTTGCAATAAGTAGGTAAGAATTCTGTTTCACCAACTGCCAGCTCTGCCATTGGGATTTTTTTTTTTTTTCACTTATTATATTTAACAAACATTTATAAAGTCCTACTACATGCTAGGAATTTTTCTAAATACAGTTATTGAGTCATTTAATCTTTATAAAGGAGCAAGGGATTTTATTATATCCATTTGCAGAAAAACAAATAGATATTGACAGAAAGTATCATGGTGTAGTGATTGAGTACTTACCATCTTGAGGGTGACTACTTTGCTATAAATCCTGCCTCCTTCAGTTCCTAGTAATATGACTCAGGTCATTCATGATGGCCAACTCTGCAGCAATTACCTCTTCTGTACAAGGTGATAATAATAGCATCTGCCTCCAAGAGTTGCTGCAATATTTAAATTGAATAACATGCCAAGAAATTAGAACAATGCCCTGCAGATAGTAAGTGCTGAAAATATGTTAAAGATTAATACTTCAATGTTATTGTTATTGTTAATACCACTAATGGACTTCCCTGGTGGCGCAGTTGGTAAAGAATTTGACTGCAATCCACAAGACCCAGGTTCAATGACAGTGTTGGGAAGATCCCCTGGAGAAGGGAATGGCTACCTACTCTAGTATCCTTGCCTGGAGAATACACAGAGGAGCTTAGCAGACTATAGTTCATGGGGTTGCAATGAGTTGGATACAAATAAGTGTCTAAATATTTTCCACTTTTAATACTACTACTACAGGAGGAAAAACCAAAGCTCTGCATTAGTCACTAAACCAAAGTAAAGGGGATAAACAAAGCAGCTAGCTGGCAATCAAGCTCAGTTTGTCTGTCCCCGGAGTCTGGACCTTTCTGATTATAATTTGCTCTTTATGGAGGACCACCAACGTCTCTCCACAGATGACCAGCACAGAGCTGGTAGGTTTCAACTTCTTAAACAATGTAGTAGAAGTGCAGTGACTCCATGAGCCTGAGAAGAAAAGTAGAGGAGTTTCAAGTGTTGATTAGGGCTTTGCAACAGACATTTCCATTACATAGTTTCTGAGAAACAGACTCCTGTCACAAGCCCCAATCCAATGTTAGTTTAATTACATTTTTTGTATCCCAGGCCAATTAGATTATCATTGGCTGAACAATGCTTATTGTAAGCCAATGCTTACTGTTCAGCCAAACACTGGCTGAACAATATTTATCACTGGCTGAATCACTA
>SJYX01018451.1:137104-152620 GCA_006410675.1 Oreotragus oreotragus
GCTGGATGGCATCACCGACTCGATGGACATGAGTGAGTTTGAGTGAACTCCGGGAGATGGTGATAGACATGGAGGCCTGGTGTGCTGCGATTCATGGGGTCGCAAAGAGTCAGATATGACTGAGCGACTGAACTGAACTGAACAATCCTTTAACATGGATAACCAAGACAAAGTACTCAGAGTTATAAAGTGATTAAAGTAACAGTTTTGGAAACAATATAGATATCCTTAGTCTCAGCCTAGCTGAGATCCTGTATGTCATGCTGTTCTATCACTGTTTCAAAATTTATTTAAAATGTTCACACAATCTTATGCTAACCACTTTCAGGTTCCATTTGTCTGTTTACCTATTCTTTGTTTTCCTGGGCTTTTTTTGTTTGTTTGTTTGTTATTTTACAAAGGCTTATGTCTTCAAACAAAAGATGATACTGTGATACTTTTTTTTTTTCTTGCACATAGCTAAATCTGTGACTTTTCCAAAATAAGATTTTCTGTAAACATCTTCTGTTCACAGAGAAAAATCGTCCTGCCGAGAACGGTGGAAATAGAAAAACAAATAAGAAATGCACCAAACACAAACAGCATTAACACTAATAGGAATCCTTTGCAATGTTTCAGCAACTTCAGACTTGCTTTCGAAAACTTCATACTGGATATCAGAAAAGAGTATTAATTGTGTGATGAGGAGAATAAAACTCAAGGTATCTCTTTAGAGACGTTTCCCAAGGCCACTTTCTCAGCTGAATAAACTTCTAATGGCATCATCTAGGGAAATTACAGTTTCGGCAGAAGAGCTGTGCCCCCTGGAACCACAGTTATTAAGTCTGCCCTTTTCCTGTAGGACCTACCCACTTCACCATGTCTTTCTCTCCAGCAATCATGCAATGTTATTAAACTACAAGTGAATCTCAAATTACAAATACAAATTATCCAGCTACAAGCATTTTCTCTCACAGTATTCAGTTCAGTTTGGCACATATCCACACATAATGGAAAGAATTTTGGAAGAAAATCAAAAGACCTTGGCTTAGGTCCCAGTGCTAGCACTCTCTAGTTTTGTGACCTTGGGCAAGTTATTTGGCCTCATTGGTTTACAGTCTCCATATTTTTAAAACAGGGTATGATAATTCCTATTATTGCCGGTGTGAGGATTAAATGTATCTGCTTTTAAGCACTTTGGAAATGATCAACTATCATTCAAAAGGGAGATATAGTTTCAGTTGCTTTCCTTCCTCCTTTAGTTTCAAACACTGTGAAAAGCACAGTTAAATTGTAGGCTATACAGTGAATGAATACATTAAAGGATGATTTGGGGGTGAGTTTTGTTGTTGTAATCAAACCATACATTTAGTCATCAACTATCAGTACCTATTGTGTATGACTGTACCACTGGGTCTGGAGAAGACAGGAGGTCCCCAGAAGTTAGCAATTTAACAACGCTAGCTCAGTGCATTTACTACATGCCCTTCCAGTGGGATGCACTGGATTGTACAGGATGTGGCTTGAAACACTAAGTGATTTGGGCTAAGAAAGAGAGAAGGGGGTGAGAAATGACAGGATTGGAGAAGTAGTCATGTCTGGGATCACTTTGTAAAATCACTTTTTAATCAATTTTAAATGCTAACTTTTAGAATGCAAAAATATTTGAAATATCATGGTCTTATTAGGTCTCCAGTGATCAGGATGCTGTTAGGAGGAACTTAAATGTATGTCATTTAATGTGTCAGTCAAAAATCAACAAGCTTGTGTGCCACAAAATAGTTTCTTGGAAAACAGCTTTAACTTCCTAACATCTCCAAAATCTGGAATGACTGTTTTACAAGATGAGCACAATTTTGAGTGCATAAGTTGCTTTCTTATTACTCTAACTAAAATAAAAGTGTTATTGCTTTGCTGGCCTGATTAAAATTGATCTATATATCCACCTTCTAGTAGAGCAGAGGCATTGATACTGTCACTATAACTCTTCCCACCAGCATTAAAAAAATGCAAGCTCACATGTACATTCAATTTATACACAATTTGCCAATGTTTTTTGTGTGGCGCTTTATTTTTCAGTTCAGTTCAGTTCGGTCACCAGTCATGTCTGACTCTTTGCGACCCCATGGACTACAGCACGCCAGGCCTCCCTGTCCATCACCAATTCCCAGAGTTTACTCAAACTCATGTCCATTGAGTCAGTGATGCCATCCAAACATCTCATCCTCTGTCACCCCCTTCTCCTCCTGCCCTCAATCTTTCCCCACATCAGGGTCTTTTCCAGTGAGTTAGCTCTTCGCATCAGCTGGCCAAAGTATTGGAGTTTCAGCTTCAACATCAGTCCTTCCAACGAACATCCAGGACTGATTTCCTTTAGGATAGACTGGTTGGATCTCCTTGCAGTCCAAGGGACTCTCAAGAGTCTTCTCCAACACCACAGTTCAAAAGCATCAATTNCAGTCCTTCCAACGAACATCCAGGACTGATTTCCTTTAGGATAGACTGGTTGGATCTCCTTGCAGTCCAAGGGACTCTCAAGAGTCTTCTCCAACACCACAGTTCAAAAGCATCAATTTTTCGGTGCTCAGCTTTCTTTATAGTCCAACTTGCACATCCATACATGATAAATAAACTGTTTTCTTTCAAATTTTGGATTAGTCTACCATGAAATCACTTGATACTATTTTACTGTTTATTTTCCTCACTACTCTTCATTGCTTTTCCCTGACTTCTCAAAAAACCATTAAGCTATTTCCATACTCGCCACAGTCTGAAGTCTTTATCACCAACCACCTCTACCCTTCTTGTGACTGCTTTCAGCATCCCAGGATCTAAGACCAGTGATGGGTAAAGCTTCCAAGTTAGGCAGAACCAGAGGAGAACCCCCAAGCGCTTTACTTGCCACTCCTTTTTGTCCCTGGAAACCACATTTTCATACGCCCTGAAATTTTGCTCTATCTGTGGGGTGACCTGAGTGTGCTAATTATGGATGTCACGGTAGTCTGGGATCCTGCAGTCCACCCTGAGGCTTGAACCAGGCCTGTGACAAATTAACATCTTTCAGTTTGAACATTTCTGCAGAGGAATGTGGCTTCCCTGCTTGTACATGCCTAGGGAGATAGGAACTCTCCTTTATTTCTTTGCTTATCTTGCTCTAGGGCAGAGGTGAGCAAACTTTACCTGTACATGACCAGACAGTAAATATTTTAGGTTTTCTAAGCCAGTTGCCTCTGTCATAAGTACTCAAGTCTGCCACTGTCAGAAAAATAAAAAAGAATCCCACAGAGACAATACCTAAACGAAAACTTCAGCAGCTCCTCCAAGGTCTTGTGACTGACTGGGACAGGTCTTGAACCTACGGCTAGTATTAAATAACGGAAATTCTTCCAAAATCATCTAGCTCAACATGTACGCATTGAGGACCTACTAGTGCTAAGAATGTTTTGGACTCAGGTAAACCACATGAAAAACGCCTACTCTCATGTAGTGTATTATTCAACAGCTACAACTCCGTTGTGTAGTTAAAATAATATGTGAAAGCTTGTAATTAAAAGTCCTATATGTTTTGAACTCTCATCCAAATCCCCATTGGCCGCCTATTTCGCCAACTGCCTTTATAGGCCCATCCATTGCCTCCATGGACCTTACTGCTACGTGTACACATCTCTCCAAGACTGATCAGAGGCTCCATCTATGCACTTCTCCTTTCTGAAGGTGAAGATATTCCCTTTTTCATTTTTTATTCTTCTTTCTGCTTGCATCTACATTCCAAGGTGGCCTTTTTTAAAAGTGAACTTTACACAAAGGTGAAATAAAATCTTGATGAGGCTTTCATATTTACATTTTTCTCTGTAATGGTAATTGCATATTCTTAAATTAGCTGCTTTTAAATGCTGAAAACAAAATAAAATTTATCATTTCAGCTGTATATGTATCACTTGCTGCAAGTTCAGATACTATTCTATCATTTATTCTCTCTACAGGAGTAATACAATAGTGAAGTGGGTTCTCATTTCTTACGTAGAGTGAGTAATCATTTAACTTAAGTCTTTTAACTTAGAAGCCATATAAGGGCTGTGGCATTGTTATATAGTAATCTGAATATTCAACTAGAACTAAATAGCCTTCATATTTAAATATAAAATGCTAACACATGCATATTAACAAAATAAAATAAGAAACATTTTTTAATCTTTTTTTTTTTTTTTTAGAAAGTCTTTGTCTATGGCCCAGGATTATGAGTGAGAAATATACTACAATCTTGGGACATACAGAACTTCTTTTATTTCTATTTTCTTTATGTGAAGAGATTAGGAATCAAAAAGAAAAACACCTAGCAATATCACCCACTTTTCTTCACAATTCAGACACAGATTTTCATTTTCAAAGAATGTAGCATAGTAATTATGGCATGTCTTTGTCAAATAAAATATTATCATTTTTTCAGTATGGTCTTTAATGAAAATGATCAAAAAGATAATCTTTTCTAAATTACTGCTTGTAGAAATGACCCTAACTGAGGTTTTTGGTTGTTTTCTTTAATTTTGCTCTTGAGGAGCCTTTAATTCTTATGCTGTTAAAGAGAAGCCATATTCACCTTCATATTTGATGAAGAAGGTTACCTCTGAAGCCAGGGTGATTACCTTTCCAGCATTTTCTGTCTTGTCTAGAATAACAGGGTAGCCTTCTATTTTAAACAATAAATGACAATTACACATTTCTATTTACTTTGAAAACATCATATCTACTTTATGATTTTTAAAAATTGTTTTCCATGTGAGAAATTACTGATGAGCTGTTTTATTATATACCTACTGTATCATCTGCAAGCATTATCTTGGCTGAAATTTGAAACAGATCTATGATAACTTTTTTAGTTTACTTAAGATGCATTGTTTATCATATAAATACATATATTGACCCATAAAGTGACATTCTATAAAAATTAAGTTTCTAATATTTGGGGGAAAGCTGCATTTACTTGAATATATTTGGATTACTAAAATCATACTATATATTTTAAAATTATGCTAATATAGCAAATTAATCACATTCAATCTAATGGTCTTTGAATACACCTTTTCATCTATTCACAAATATTATTAATGTTATATTATCTTGAGAAAACAGGAAAATGAAAACAAAATTTTTTTAAGAGCTTGAAAGTATGTCAGTGCCAAAGAGATTCTTCAGAAACAAACATGACAGCTTATTTTTTGGCATTCCATTTACCATCACTGGGCTTCCCTGGTGGCTCAGCTGGTAAAGAATCTGCCTGCAATGTGGGCAAGCTGGGTTCGATCCCTGGGTTGGGAAGATCCCCTGGAGGAGGGAAAAGCTACCCACTGCAGTATTCTTGCCTGGAGAATCCCACAGACCGTATAGTCAATGTGGTCGCAAAGAGTCAGACAGGACTGAGCGGCTTTGACGTCACTTCACTTACCATCATTAGATATCTCCAAGCCCCAAAAGAAGTCATAGAGAGTAGAAGAATGAAGAGAGGGAGCAATTGCTGCGTTTCTGTCCCTTGCCTAATATGCTTCTTCAGAACACTTCTGAGGCGGACCTGCTAGCCATTTTGCTAAAGCCCTGAAAGGATCATCATTTTAAAATGCCTGGTGGTGCATTAGTAAAGGACGTTTCTTGACTTTTTAGCACATCATGATCAGATTTTAATAGGAGAGGCATGTGCCTAGAAGACCTCATTGTAAAGTCTTATAAAGAGGTAAATAATTTAGAGGCATTTGCCTTTTTAAAATGACTCTGGGAAACTAAGCTTTGGGAGACACATCTGATGCAATAAACAAAAGCAGCCAACTTTTCACCTATCTGTTTATATTGAAGTGGTACAATTATTTAGCATCTCTTTTGAACAAAAACTTTCACACATTTTTTCCCCAAAGAAAGGTATTAAAATGCCAGTTCCTTAGTATGCACACATAATACTCCCCAGAAAATATTAAGAAAATCAATAAAGAAATCAATATCAGTCTGGAGTCTGCGAGAGTTGCAAAACACATTGATGGCTTCCCTTTTATGTGTTTGAAAAATTGATTTCAATTGCCTGATTACTGATTCTTAGAATTTCATTTAGAACTTTTTCTTTTTTTTTTTTCTTTAAGACTCAGCAGGGAGATGATACTGTGAATTAAAATCCAGCCAGTGTTTTTCAGAAAAAAGTAATCAANAAAGATAATCTTTTCTAAATTACTGCTTGTAGAAATGACCCTAACTGAGGTTTTTGGTTGTTTTCTTTAATTTTGCTCTTGAGGAGCCTTTAATTCTTATGCTGTTAAAGAGAAGCCATATTCACCTTCATATTTGATGAAGAAGGTTACCTCTGAAGCCAGGGTGATTACCTTTCCAGCATTTTCTGTCTTGTCTAGAATAACAGGGTAGCCTTCTATTTTAAACAATAAATGACAATTACACATTTCTATTTACTTTGAAAACATCATATCTACTTTATGATTTTTAAAAATTGTTTTCCATGTGAGAAATTACTGATGAGCTGTTTTATTATATACCTACTGTATCATCTGCAAGCATTATCTTGGCTGAAATTTGAAACAGATCTATGATAACTTTTTTAGTTTACTTAAGATGCATTGTTTATCATATAAATACATATATTGACCCATAAAGTGACATTCTATAAAAATTAAGTTTCTAATATTTGGGGGAAAGCTGCATTTACTTGAATATATTTGGATTACTAAAATCATACTATATATTTTAAAATTATGCTAATATAGCAAATTAATCACATTCAATCTAATGGTCTTTGAATACACCTTTTCATCTATTCACAAATATTATTAATGTTATATTATCTTGAGAAAACAGGAAAATGAAAACAAAATTTTTTTAAGAGCTTGAAAGTATGTCAGTGCCAAAGAGATTCTTCAGAAACAAACATGACAGCTTATTTTTTGGCATTCCATTTACCATCACTGGGCTTCCCTGGTGGCTCAGCTGGTAAAGAATCTGCCTGCAATGTGGGCAAGCTGGGTTCGATCCCTGGGTTGGGAAGATCCCCTGGAGGAGGGAAAAGCTACCCACTGCAGTATTCTTGCCTGGAGAATCCCATAGACCGTATAGTCAATGTGGTCGCAAAGAGTCAGACAGGACTGAGCGGCTTTGACGTCACTTCACTTACCATCATTAGATATCTCCAAGCCCCAAAAGAAGTCATAGAGAGTAGAAGAATGAAGAGAGGGAGCAATTGCTGCGTTTCTGTCCCTTGCCTAATATGCTTCTTCAGAACACTTCTGAGGCGGACCTGCTAGCCATTTTGCTAAAGCCCTGAAAGGATCATCATTTTAAAAATGCCTGGTGGTGCATTAGTAAAGGACGTTTCTTGACTTTTTAGCACATCATGATCAGATTTTAATAGGAGAGGCATGTGCCTAGAAGACCTCATTGTAAAGTCTTATAAAGAGGTAAATAATTTAGAGGCATTTGCCTTTTTAAAATGACTCTGGGAAACTAAGCTTTGGGAGACACATCTGATGCAATAAACAAAAGCAGCCAACTTTTCACCTATCTGTTTATATTGAAGTGGTACAATTATTTAGCATCTCTTTTGAACAAAAACTTTCACACATTTTTTCCCCAAAGAAAGGTATTAAAATGCCAGTTCCTTAGTATGCACACATAATACTCCCCAGAAAATATTAAGAAAATCAATAAAGAAATCAATATCAGTCTGGAGTCTGCGAGAGTTGCAAAACACATTGATGGCTTCCCTTTTATGTGTTTGAAAAATTGATTTCAATTGCCTGATTACTGATTCTTAGAATTTCATTTAGAACTTTTTTTTTTTTCTTTAAGACTCAGCAGGGAGATGATACTGTGAATTAAAATCCAGCCAGTGTTTTTCAGAAAAAAGTAATCAATGTTGTTTCCTAAGAAAGAAGAAGAATATTTTCGCTGCGTTATTAGTAAGTAAAACATCAAAAGAGGAAACCATCACAGTGAAATGGTACTATTATTAAGAAAAGGGAGAAAGGACTCAATATAGAATAAAACAAAAAATTAAATGTTCACCAAGGCTCTCAGCATTTTCAGTAAGCAAAAAAATTAAATTTCTAGTCCACTCTCATTTGTAACACTTTTGTGTCAATATATGAACTTTTGCAAATGCTTAATTTTACAAGTCATAAATAAAGTTACTTTTGTGCTCATTTGTGCTTCTATTCAAAGAGTCAGACACAACCGAATGACTAACACATACAGAAGCCTGCTTCCCCTCACTGTTCCATTTCACGCTCTCCTGTACAACACCACTTATTGAAAAAATTGTCTATAATGCCAGTTTTCCAGTCTCTCTCCTCTTTTCTCTCTGAAACTCACTCTAGTCTTTGCTCCCCACCATTTCACAGAAACTGCTCTTGACAAGGTCCTTAAGACCTCAGTTCGCTATGACCTGTAACTTCTCAGCATCGAACCATTTACCTGAGTTGGTCACTTCTCCGATAGATTTCTTCTCACATGTTTCCTTGCTTCCAACATGCTCTTATCCGACCTGCCATTTTCATCACCCACTGTGTGTTATCAGCACATCAGTAAAAGCAGTCCTTTTAACACTGTGTTATATCTCTGTTCAAAAGCCCACAGCAACTATGCATGTCATCAAAAGAAAAAACAAAAGTTGCATCTTTCAGTGGCCTACAAGGTCTTTTACAATTTGTCTGAATTAACTCTAAGGCTGTCTCTCCTATTTCTACTTAGTTCACCCTGACATTGTTCTTTTCCCCTGTTTTATAGCTCCCCAAATGTTCTTAAGTTCTTTGCTTCAGATTCTCCTGTCTCTCCCTCAGATATCCTTTTTGGCCAACCCTTCCATCTCTTTGAAACTCCTCCTTCTAAAAGGTACTTATAACATCAATCCTTTTCAACCTAGAACTTTCCCATTACTCACAGAAACCCCTAATGTGTTCAATCTCTCTCTCTCTCTCCATTTTTCTTCCCCCTTAGCACTTTCTAAAGCAGAATATAATTTACTATTTTTTGTATTTTTTGTTGGTTTGCTCTCCTCTCTCTCCAATAAAATGCAACCTCCATCAAATAGGAATATTTTCTGTTATATTCACTGATACATTCAATACATAATATACATCTGTTACACTGGTAGCACACAATAGATATTTGTTGAAGAAATTAGTTAATAAAGATTTTAGCATATACTTCTAAAGTTTCAGGTTAATTTTAAAATGAATAATAATAAAACAATAAAAAGCTAAGGAAAACAATCTCTTTTTCTTTCCTATTATTTATTTACTTTCTTTTAGAGCTCATATAATATACACACATATCATATGAATTTCTTTAGATATAACACTCATAGGTTGTGAAATCCTTGAAGCCAAATATTATTCTGAACCATCTTTATCACAATGCCTGGTAGCACGATATCTGGTACACAATGAGAATTTAAAGATTAGAGACACCAAAAGCACAAGAATCGCTGTCTCTTATACACATCTAGATGTGTATAAGAGACAGCTATAACTCTTACACTCATAGGTTGTGAAATCCTTGAAGCCAAATATTATTCTGAACCATCTTTATCACAATGCCTGGTAGCACGATATCTGGTACACAATGAGAATTTAAAGATTAGAGACACCAAAAGCACAAGAATCGTGGTAAAAAATTGGATGATATAAAAATCTAAAACTTTTATGTTACATACCAAGAAAGTGAAAATATGACCCATAGAGTGAAACAAAATATTTGCACATTGAATATCTGATCAGGGACCTGTATCTAGATTACATAAACAATTCTTAGAAATCAGTAGTATAAAGACAAATTAAAACATTGGCAAAGTATTTCAAAGGACATTTCTTCCAAAAATATGTGCAAATATCCAATAGAAAGAAAGAAAGTGACAGTGAAAATCACTCAGTCATGTCCAACTCTTCGTGCCTATACAGTCCGTGGGATTCTCCAGGCCAGAATACTGGAGTGGGTAGCCTTTCCCTTCTCCAGGGGATCTTTCCAATGCAGGGACCGAACCCCAGTCTCCTACACTGCAGGCAGATTCGTTAACAGCTGAGCCACAAGGGAAACCAATACACACATGAAAAGATGCTCAGCACCACTGACTATTAGGACGGTTATGATAAAAAAAGACAGATGCTAGTAAAAATAGGAAGAAATTGGAATGAGAATTAGTACACGTTGTAGACTGTCAGGTTGACAGTCCCTCAGGATGCTAAACACTACTACCATACGATCCAGAAATTCCACTCTAGGCGTATACCAGAGAAAACAGAAATCAGATGTCCACATCAAGAAGTGCACACCAGTGTTACAGAAACATTATTCCTGATGGTCGAAAGGCGGAAAACAAACAGCGGCACATTATTTGGCAACAAAAAGGAATAAAATTCTGATACAGACTACAGCACAGATAAATCTTGAAAGCATTAGGCTAAGTAAAAATAGCCAGCCCAAGAAAATTATGTGTTATTGATTCCATTTATATGACATATCCAGAATAAACAAATCTATGGACTGCAAGGAGATCCAACCAGTCCATTCTGAAGGAGATCAGTCCTGGGATTTCTTTGGAAGGAATGATGCTAAAGCTGAAACTCCAGTACTTTGGCCACCTCATGCGAAGAGTTGACTCATTGGAAAAGACTCTGATGCTGGCAGGGATTGGGGGCAGGAGAAGAAGGGGACGACAGAGGATGAGATGGCTGGACGGCATCACCGACTCGATGGATGTGAGTCTGAGTGAACTCCGGGAATTAGTGATGGACAGGGAGGCCTGGCATGCTGCGATTCACGGGGTCGCAAAGAGTCAGACACGACTGAGCGACTGAACTGAACTGAACTGAATAGAGACAAAAGATGAATGTATGGGTAGAGACGGAGAAGGCAATGGCACCCCACTCCAGTCCTCTTGCCTGGAGAGTCCCATGGACAGCGGAGCCTGGTGGGCTGCAGTCCATGGGGTCGCTAGGAGTCGGACACAACTGAGCGACTTCACTTTCACTTTTCACTTTCATGCATTGCAGAAGGAAAAGGTAACCCACTCCAGTGTTCTTGCCTGGAGAATCCCAGGGATGAGGGAGCCTGGTGGGCTGCCGTCTAGGGGGTCGCACAGTGTCAGACACGACTGAAGCGACTTAGCAGTAGCAGGGGTAGAGAGGGACCGGAATGGGAGATGACTGCTGTTGGTCATAGAGTTTGAGATGATAAGAATGTTCTGAACAGATTTTGCCCATGGTTGCACAACTCTGTGAATATTCTAAGAACACTGAGTTTAAAAGGGTTTAACACTAAAAGGATCTATGTTGTAGCATATTGATTAATCTAGACAAAAATGTTAAAGATAACTATAAAATAACAAATGGATGTCGAGGTCATAATATAATCTTGAAAAGTCAGTCCAGTTTAAAGTGAAGCGAAGAGATTATACATTACTTATAAATTGAGAAAAGGTTCAGTCGACCTGTACTCTTTGGACACTGTCTTAATATTTATATTCTTTTCCACAAAGTATTGCTATAGTTATTTGTATAGGAGAAGGAAAACTAAAGGAAAGTCCGTGTGATTTTCATTATTTTTTTTAGGTCATATGATTTTATCTGATTAGCAATGTTTATGTCATTACAATAGCAGATTTGGACAGTATTATAAACATGTATTCTTATTTATTCAGCTTGTGATTATCCATGCTGATGAAAGAGAACAAGGATAAGGAAAGAGGCAGAGTCATGTATGTTAGCCTTTACAAATGATGCACCTTCTGTTCTAAGAATTTTCAGTATTATAAACAGGCTGCTAAAACTTCAAAAACCTTTCTGCTGAGTCTCCTTCCTGCCCCTTAGCTTAACTCACCCATATCCACTACTCCCCGTCCAGACAGAATTAAGCAGGAGGATTAGCAAATATGAAATAGATTATATAAAGCAAAGAGGCTCAATTTATAATCCAGAAAATTTATTTCAATTCATGACTCTTTCATCTACTTTATTTTATTATCTTTATCTTATCACTGGCCTTGGAAGGATAAATAATTAGACAGCTCCAGATCCAATACCAACGTCTCTCTATCAAGAAGTCATCCAGGGGGCCCTGTGTAAACTAGACTGTTCTGCTTGCCAAGAGGAAAAAGAATTACTTTCAGAGTAGAGTCAATCCTCCTTTAGCCGAGACCAGAAATCCTAAAGTAAAGATAAAGAAAATGATGATTTCTTAATTACTTAGTTTTAGCCAGTGATAATATTTCTTTCTTCTTTCTTCTGTGGAGAGAGCTCAGCTCCTTCACTCCTGTGCTCTTTGGGGGCTTCACAGTAACGTTAGAACCTGCCCTTTCTCTCCCCTCAGTCCAAAACCCATCCTCTGTGTCCTCTCCAGGAAAATCTCTCATCCTTTCTTTGAAGTCCAGGGGAAGGCAAATGCTGTAGCCAGCAGCCCTGCATTTATGGACAAAGGGGGAGTTTTGACTGACCCAGCAGTTCTTAAGGCAGTCTGACAAATTCCGTCCATGATTTCCACTTCAAGGCCATCTCCTGCTTTCTTATCTGCCCCCTCCAAGCCTGAACTTAATGTACGGATCCATCTTGTACACTAGCTTCCGTCTCTGCTGTACCTATTACTTTCGACTTTTTTTAATGAGTTTTCTCTAGTTTGTTGATATTATCCCATCTGCTTTGAGTTGATGAAATAAAAATTTGTATTTTAAGGCAAGATAAGAAAAATCTAAACAAAGTTTCCTCTGCCCATTTTGGCCTCCTCCCTCCCTTCTAATATGCATTGTGCATCTGTATTATGTGTTAACCAGGCCCATTCAATGGCAGAAACAAACAACACAACCAAATAAATCTCTACTTACAACTGTCAGTGAAACTTACACACAGAATTTCAGACCTCAGGACTGATTATATATCCGTATGATTTTCACTGACTCAGAAAGGATACCAGGATACTGTATTTGTATACTGTCCATTTTTTTCTCCTTTTCGAAGCTATATGTATGTATACTTTCACATAGTAAAAAATAAGTTAAAGAAGAGTATAGCAGCACATTTCCTTCAAATCCATACAATCGACAATTATACATTTCCTTATCAATTATAATATGTACACAATAAGAAACAGGATAAATCACAGTTCTGTCTCATTTCCTTCTTTACTACCCTATTTTCTGATTTTCTATTTAATGACTATCTTGGTTAATAATAAACCAAATAAAATTGTGGAGGATTCATAGTTATAAATGATAAGAGAGTCTAGGTATCAGACATCAAAAAACTTACTCTGTTTTATTCTTTTTCAATTTATAGGGTTGCATATTTATTCTCTGCAAACTATTATCTGTATTCACTTTGAAAAAAGGCCCATAGGAAGAGATGGAAGTGGTTCTTTTAAACAGAAAATGATTTTATTAATGCCAAAGGGAATGCTGAAAAAAGCATAAAGAAGTCTATGTGACCTCAAAAATTATCCACATCATGAATGGAGGAGCAAGAGGTGATCATAAAAATATTTTATTTGCCATGCTTACAAAAAAGATTTAGCAATTTCCCCGATTTTTATATGGTTAGAAACATTTGCATTATGAGAAGATACAGAAGAGTACATAGATTTTATGCCAGCTACTCTTCCTCTACATACCTGAAGGCATAAAGATTTTGCATTATTTGTTATTCTGTTTAAAAAAGACATCTTTCTAGTCGAAGCCAACCAAGCTGCTGTAAAAATGTTAGACAGTTATAGTGCATTGGAAGTGGGATCTTTTAAACTTATTATGCATGGTGGATTTCTTGGAGGAATTGTGTTCTTGAAAGGCAGAAAATAAACTTGGAATGAAGGTTTGACTTTTATTTTGAAACATATCAACTAAGTTTTAGATAAGTGCTAAACAAAATAATTAGAGATGAATTTACCTAAATATCTGTGTTGGCTTTTCTTTATAAGAACACTATTTAAGCAAAACTGAAAATGCATTTGCTATTTACAAACTTTTTTGTGGTAAGCTAACATACTCTGCTACAGCATATAGGTGAAGAAAGCAAAAAAATATACAAAATCATTAAATATTATCAGTAAAATTTTGGAAATTTGCTTTGTTTTGATAGCCTATAAACAAATTGTAATTTTATTATAAAGTCTTAATGTTTTAAAATATAAAGAGTTGTTTCTGTCTTAGAAACAACATGATTGTACAGGAAAGACAATTCATTTTTATTGCTACTTAATATATCATTGTAGATAAGATATGCAATTCATAAAAAATATTACTACCCATTGCTCTAATATCTATAGATATAAATGGGTAGATTATTTCATTAGCATCTAGTAATGTGGTATCTTAGTTTCTGCTTACTTACATGAATTTGGCCCTGTGATTTGCTTTAGCAAGTAGGTGTTAGCAAAATTGATAGAAGCTGAGGCTTGGAGTACTTCTGTACTGATGATTGTTTTTTTGAAACATTGCCACCGCTGTGTAAAAATCCTGGACTATTCTTCAAAAGAAACCGTGTGGAGGAGATCTAAGATTCTCTGACCTCAAACCTCAGCTAACCTCCAGTTATGTGGCTCCGACCTTGGATCACTCAGCCCTAGGAGAGTCGTTAGACAACTGAGTCTGTGCAAAGTGACCCCAGATTTAATCAACAAATAAACTGTCCAACTGAGTTCAGCTTATATTGTAAAACAGCAAGCAAATAAACGGTTGTCGTTTTAAGTATAAGTAGCTGCAACTTAAATTAGAGCCTAAAGCTGGGATGCAACCCTTTAAAAAATGTTAAACATACTACACTGAATTTGTGATGTGATTTGGGTGGACAAATGGTGAATAACCAGTAGTGAAAGTTGACAAGACGGTGAGGAAACTAACAATGGAGGCTAGAAAGATGATAGAGCAGTTTTCACAGTGGTAAAGTAATAGGGGAATAGATAAAGGGTTAATTGGTAGCATTTAGCTGCATAGAAGGAGAAAAACAGAGGGTCATACAGGAAAACAGAGAGAGAGAGAGAAAAGGACTATTTAGCTTTCAAATAGAATTTTGAGGAAATATGGAGCATTGAAGAATTTAATAAATTTATATTATTAAAAAAAAAGAATTTTTAGGTCAAAAAATAAAACCCATAGCCAACAGTCACATGAAAAGATACTCAACATCACAAATAATCAGGCAAATGCAAATCAAAGCAACAGTGAGCTATCATCCCACACCTATGAGATTAGCAATCAACAAAAGAGCACAGATAACAAATGTCCACAAGGATGTGGAAAAAGAGAAACTCTCTTCCACTGCTGGTGGGACTGTAAACTGGGGCATCCACTGTGGAAAACACATTTCTCAATAAGCTAACAATATGATTGCCATAAGACCCAGCAATTCACCTCCTGGGTATACACCTGATAACAACAAAAGCACTAATTCACCCCAGTGTTCATAGCAGCATTACTTACGGTTGCTAAGATATGGAAGCAACCTAAGGGTCCACCAAGAGATGAACGTATAAAGAAGACTTGTTATGAATGCACATCTATGTGTGTGTATAACC